>JBBBVU010000025.1:18215414-18225675 GCA_037177055.1 Atherinosoma microstoma
ACACACACACACACACACACACACACACACACACACACACACACACACACACACACACACACACACACACACTAAACTACACTTTGTGTGGGGTGCTGCAGCATCCTCACCGGAGTGTGGAGGGAACCGAAGGGTAGCAGAGGTAACGCTGTTTGCTCTGCCAAATCACCACATAATGGAGTGTTCCAGAACTATCCAACCTGTCCACCATATGGGCCTCGACAAGTCGGGGAAGTGATGGACCCGATACTTCTAGAACATGCTGAATGAGTTTGTCCAAGTGTGTTTAAGGGGACTTTATGTGCTGTAAAGTATAGCATCTGTAATCTGTTGTGTTTATCCACTGATCACAGCAGATGATGAATCATCCTTTCTTGCTGAAACGAGTAATCTGAATGAAAACCTTCATTTTATATCATTTTATCTTCAAATGTTCTGAAAAAACGCCATGTTTAGATATTGAAATGTCTATTTTGTATCAGGTGTAAATCTGAAAAGGTGAGAAACATTGTTTGGGTTTATGCTTTCATGATGGGGATTCTTAAGGCTACGCATCGGTCAGTTTTAAGACATTAAAAAAAAACATTATTAAAAATGCATAAAAGCCTGTAAATGTTTAACATGAGCAGTGTATGTATAGTACACTGTAAATAATTTATGCTGATATTTGACTATTTTGGTTGTAAAATGGTTATGATCAGACACACAAGTCCACTCATCATAATAAGACTAAACTTAGTTTTTTAACTATGAAATCCACATTTCTGCCATTTCTGCATACCGTTGACCTTCTAGTATAATCCTGTTGTGTGGGCAACTTTGACAATTTCTCTTTACCAATGAATGAATATATGTAAACCATATATAGGCATTGTTTATGTTTCCTAAACTTCATGTTGGATAACTACAAATAAAAAGGCAGTTTTTAATTTAATATAAGCTTAACAGCTGAATACATTAGAATCTATAACAGAGCTGCAATATCTTTACTTATTGCATTGTTAAAGCCAGTATGGGAATCTATTAAGTTAGTTTTCTGTGTTAAGGTTCATTTTACACATAAGTATTGCAGTTCTTTGCAGCATCATGACAATCTCTTCTTGATTGTAGCTTTGTAGATCCACAAATCAGCAGAAATACGTGTTTTTCCATTGTCCTTTCATCACTGGGAGCCTTTGTTCTGTGGGTGGCGTCACCTGTGGAGGGAAAGTTGCATCTTCTGGTAACACATTTCATCAGCTACAGCTGTATTGGACGCTCTCATTGGAGTGGAAATGAGGGTCGTCAAGTCACCAAGTGGCTCCTTCATCCATATTAGAGCGACAGCGAGGAGGGAGGGGGTTGCTCATCTACTCAGGCTCAGGTGTGAAAATGAATGTGTGCTTGCCTGTGTGTGAGAGCACAGAGCATGAAGTCCCCAGTAAAATACCTCGACGAGGATGGATGGTCCCATTATGGAAGGTTTTAACCCCTGACAGAGAGATTGAACCATCACAGTACAAAATGCCATATGGGTAAATAAGGAAAATCTTGCCATTGGTGCAGAGATGGTATGAAAGTAGCATAAAAAAATTCAATAAAATGTACATAAAAAGTTGTTTCATATTGAAAAGTTTGCATTTTTTAGGAAATGAAAAGTGTGTTTCTGATTAAATAATTCTTCTTTGTTCCATTTGAAACCTCTACAATGACCATACTATGTTTAAATATTTAGATTTCTCTTGTTGTAGGCTGTATGATTCAGTCAAAACGACGTGCCGCAACATTTCCACTTTCATGACATACATTTATTGGCAAAATAGCAAAATACATTTTTATGGAGATTCCATATTTATTCTTGTCAAGAAACATTTCAGCTATTTTTGTCAAGGATTCATTGTTCTGCTCTGATTTGTTGTACACACAGTAGTAATGTGAGACGATGTAGTACATCACCTGCCTGCTCACAGTGAGAAATGCATGTGTTGGCTAATATGTACCAGTAGTTACATTTTCTGTCTTCACAGGGAGAATAAAGTTGCAGATACAAAGACGTAGTCCTGTCTGGTTTATGATAATATAATAATATATATATAATAATATATATTTACGGGTGCAGTGTCAACATTGTGTGTCATCCAAGGTGTAACAGCAGAATCTCTCCATGTCTCAGTATGAAATACAAATTAAATCACATTTAGTAAATTAGACATTTCTCTGATCTACTGCATGCAGTTCCCTCATTCAAAGCTGAAAACATTCATATGGTTTCACGTTTTTAACCTCAAAATGTTATAACATGTTTAATGTTTTTATAAAATGATCCAATTTCTTTTTATTTGGGTGACAGCTGTACACTTCCATGATCTTTAATGCTCACAAAGCAAAAGTTGTTAGAAGATCTAACAACTTCTCTCTTTCAGGATTGATATTCAAGGTGATATACTCCTCCTAGTGAACTCTGTAAAAAAGAAGAAATTCACCTTTTAAAACCTGAGGTCTTCCAATTGGGGGAATTTAAGAGCAGATTGCGATACTCAGCCAAAACAGCCATTTTGTTGACCTCACCATAGACTCCAGCTTTCTCGAGATCCTGAATTGGAATAAGTAGTTTAGAAAAATTGATGGATTTTTTTTTTTTTAGGCAAGCCTGACATTTTTTAATTTTGTACTATGTGGCATCTTCATTTATTCTTTACCAGTTAGAAACATGCTGATATTTACACATCTTAAATCTCACAAGTATTTCCTTTACTATGTTTCCTAAAGTATTCAGATAGACCTTGTAGTTGCAGAAATGTTCTTATTTCATTATGAAATGAGAACATTTTCGAGCAGAGGCCTAAAAAGTAAACACAGAACTCAAAGTTCTGTTCAAAAGTTCTGCTAGACTAAAAGCTTAAGGCAGAGGGGAGTTTAACCGTAATGCCTGGGCATGCTGAACGTCATGCTCTGTTCGTGCATTATTTTTATGCTGCCTTTGACAGTCAGGCTTACCAAGTTCATTTTCATATTCCTCAAAATTCCTTTTGACGATTGAAAGTGCTGAGGTTCACAAATAGAACAGAAGATTGAATTTAAATGTCTTCTATGCATAATAATAGGGCAGATTCAAGGGTGGATTCCCATCACTGGATGGCCCTGATTTGTTATGTTCACACATTGACGGTTCCGGAGCAAGTAAGCAAAAAAAGAAAAACAGAAAAAAGAAATCTCTCTTGCGAAGCAAAAAATAAAATCTGAGGAAAGCAGCAGAAAGGCAGATGATGGAATATCATAAATACAGATTGCCTTTTGATTACAGATGCTGCTGAGGTGACAGCTATAATCTGAGGATTTGCTGTCGATTCATGTTTTGCGTATTCATACATTTTGAAGACCGGGAAGATTTGTGCATTTATGTTCTTGAGCATCCACACACACACAGACACACACATACTTGAGATTTCCCTATATGTTAGCATGCATCATGTAGGTCTCGCCACATATGGACACATAAATCTTTCTTAAGCACTCTTGCCTCTGCACAGCCTACTACAAACTGCACACATGAAATATAACATGTTGTCTTAATGGCACATATGTTTGATGACGAGTGCATTCTTTAATTATTTTGTCCTTCAGTAATTACTCTATGTCAGTGGTTACACTTATCTGCCTCATAAATCTCCAAGCGTGTTGTAACTAATGCAAGGAGGCAGAGGATTACGGAAACACACTCCAGTTGGCACATTAAATGGAAAAAAAAAGGGAGAAGAACAAGCTGCACCAGCTTACTAGAACAAATATATCTTAAAGCACAGATAAAACTAAAACCAGGACAAATTGTAAAAGAATTCTCTGATGTATCACGTTTGTTTTGGATGAGAGGTTGGAGAAGCTCAGTATGATGAGTTCATCCTTTAACTCACTAAAAACCTTAACGTCTGGGAAAATTTGGTTTTGCCTGGAAGCAACGAAACCTCAAAGCATAGACCTGAGTGGTCTTATTTAGGTCAACATTGGCTTACATTTAAAATATGGATCACACCTGTAGAATGTGCCATGAATTGCATTTTTCCTCACTAGTTATGCTACATTTGCACTGTAGTGTCGTGGGATTCAAGCAAAACTACATGCGAGTTTAAATAATTTGGATTTTGGAGCATTTTCAGATTTTGGAATCTGACCATCACTGCAAAGCTTTACAATTATTTATTTAGTTTTACAGCGTCTGCGCGTAAAATGGGTGTATTGATATCCAAAGACGATATACAAAATCCTTCAGTTTCTGCTCTACAGACACAAAAACAGCTGATTTTTCCTTTAGCAGACATACGTTCATAATGCAAATGCTTGAATAATTCAGTTTCATTCAAAAGTAACATAGAAACTACTGGTGGAAATGGTTTGATTTAACGATGTCTGGGTAAAGCCTGTAGGAGACAGGATGGAGATGTGCTTTTTAAATTCTCCAGATAATTATCATGCTCTCATGTCATATGGACACAAGGGCAGGTTAAAGTCCATTTATTTATCATCCACCCATTTTCTATACTTGCTTTATCCTCTTCAGGGTCACGGCGAACAGCAACTGTGGGAGAAAGCTGGAGAGAGTGAGAACATGCAAACTCCACACAGAAAAGCTTAAACCCAGATTCAAACAAGGGACCTTCTTGCTGTGAGGCGACCGTACTTCCCACAACACCATCATGCAACCCCAAAATGAAAATTTCCCTTAAGGTTTAATTGAATTGTTTTTCATTAATTAGGTGTTTCCACTGTATCATGTCTACAAAAGGACAAAGGATACAGTGCAAGAGTGGAAATGGAGAAATGAAGACCTCCCTACTGCAAACCTACAGCTCAACCTGATTGCGCCACTCTATGAAACAAATAGACTGAATGAGGTGTCATTTTCAATCAAGACTGAGATTTAACTCTGGCGGAAGAAAATATTTCTTTTAGAACCAAGTCCCTAAACAACAACAACAACAACCCAAAGAAAGGAGTAATCACTTTTAGAAACAATACAATCTCTAATGGGTGTCACATTTTACATTTATGAATTCAGACACCTGGAAGCCCCCCCCCTGTAAGGCTTCACTGCCACAGTGTTAACACATGAAAAGGCCTACCTGACAGGGTGTGCCTCCCCTTGTCATTTGCCTTGAAAAGCAGCTTTTTTAGCCAGAGGCACTCTTATTCCTCAGTTACTTGGAGCCAATAGGACCTCCACCCACCATACAATTCCTCCAATAATCACTTTATCTCCTCAATAGACCATGGCTATAAGGCCTACCCCTCAGCTGAAGGGCAGAATTACATAAGCAAAAGAGCTGCAGCAAAGGGGAGGAGGGGGGGTGCTAGAAAGAAAATGCATGAAAGTGTGCTTTTCTGTGAGTTTCGAGTATCAAATGGGAAATTTAAGCTGACCTTGTCTCACTCCTGAGTCTATCATAACCCTCAATCTACCCCTGAAAAACCAATTACCAGGAATTGTCAAAGGTCAAGGGGTTTCTGTACGTGTGTGCTTGTTTGTGTTTGCCATGTTAAGGTCACATGGCTGCAGTTAGTGGTGGAGCGATTGTGAGCCTGTGCGAGCGCCCTCGGAGGTCCTTGGTGCAAAGTATGACATAAGAACAAGCTAAATAACACACAGCCACCCACAAAGCACAGGTTTTAGCAGAAATGAGTCACCAAAGGAGCAGCAGGAGAACTGTTTACATAAGTGCATCAAATGGAGTTTGTCTTACATAATACTGAACATGGTCTGCCGCTTCCTGCTGTAAATATCAGCCAAGCATCACACAGAGAAACAACAAGAGATTTCACTTCAATGTATCTATAAAATTTTGGCTAAAGAGATTCATTCTCCATACCCCCATAACAACTAACAACTTTTGAATAAAGTTGATATGATAAAACCCTATGTAAAGATGTTTTGGCCTAAAGCAATTGACATTTGAGCATAATAATCTAATTATTTTCTCACAAAGGGCACATCTATAAATTAAAATAAAGAGCATCCATCTTCTGGCTTCATGTTAGCAGCCATTTTGCAGACGCTACTGCTGTATGTAAAGCCAGACAAGCCACAGATGTCACTGTTTTGCATCTGTATTAATTGCATTAATTACCGTCTGCTACATAAGCAGCAACCATCATATACTCCAGACACTCTGATTCTGATTAGTTCTGGATTACTCATATTGCTGAGACCTAATGGATTTCCTCGCCATCTCTAATCTCCCTCTGCATGAACATGCACACACTCACAATTTTTTCTTTGTGTATCTGACAGCCTTGCAATTACAGCATGTTGCATCAGGCAGCTGTTTATGCCGCACTCCTCGGTTCGTAGACGTCTCCACCGTCTCTGTGCGGCACTGTTATTGGAACACTCCACATATTCACCAACACTTAGACTGTTGGATGATGATCAGTTAAGAGAGCACTTTCCCTCCATACTAATCACAGAATGACAGGGTGTTACCAAAGAAAAAAAGAAAGATAAGAAATAAAACTGATATAAATGTCATTTTAATGTTTCATGAAGGGATATTTCCTAAGCAGAGATATTGATATGATAAAGTCTGATAAAATTATAAAATCCATCAGTATTCAAAGTCAGTGACACACAGCAAATTATACCATTTCATTTCTAATAAATAATTTCTATATAATTCAATATGATGATTGACATTATGTTGTGGGGGCATATATAAAAGAAAGTAACAGGCTTCTCCTCCACTGACTTGGGCAAAAAATATACTTGTTCTTAACTTATCTTTTCATTGAAGGAAAGCAAAATATAACAATTTTGTCTCTATAAACAAATACAGGTGGGTGTACCTTTAGCCTTTTCCTTGCTTGCAGAACATACATAGTCATTTTCTGTCATTAACGAGCCAATTTTTATAATTTACTTTAAAAGTACATTGTTATAAACTCATAAGGAATGTTGACTTCAGTTACAGCATATGCTTATTTCTAATTACGTATATGTGTAATTATCATGGCTGCCTGGTGGATTTTGTGTTTGTTTGAAGCTTCGTTTGTGCATGTCATCAGAAAGTATTGTTGCACGTTCACAACCAGCAGTACGAGTAACGGCTAGGGGCAGTGTCGGGACCAACTTGTCTGGATGTAAGGTCTGAAGACTGACGGTAAAAGTGATGCAAAGTTTTGAACACAAGACACATCCTGTTTGGTTGAGGCGCTTCACATACCATCTAGGATACTGCTTCTTTTTTGGTGTGATCTCAAAATTAACCAAATACTGACCTTGTTGTAGGAGCTATTTATGTCATCGTGGTATTAGTTTAACTTTGTTGGGTAGTTTTGTTTTGGTTATTTTTGATATTTTAGAAAATATTTGATTATTTAGCTAAATTTCTTTGTTTTTTGTTTAATAACGAGACAGTTCTAGAAATTTTTATAAATAGGGCACTTAAGATAGGACCAGCATGCACCGGGGTAGGCATAATATTTTTTTTACTATAGCATAGCAAGAGAGTGGCAGCTTATTGGAAAATGTTTGCTTGCCTGTTTGGAAAAAACCTTTTTAAACTCATGGAATTTTGCCTGGAAAATGGACTTCTTACATGCATGCGTACAAAACTCGCCCATTGTGCGTTTGTGGCTCTTTTGGATCGTTTGGATTTTTTTTGCGTATTGAAGAACGCCCACATCACTTGTCTATTGTGTTTTGTTGTTCATCGTTTCATTTGCCCCTTACAAATTTTGCAGGTATGAGTTCTCCAATCTGCCCTCTAGATGGATCCTCCAGTATCAAGCATAGTACAGCAGCAGGTGAACAATTATAATGATGGAGTTAGTTGCCTATGTGATTGCAAGGTTAATATGCAAGGATATCTTTGGGCTGAATTTCACAAGTTTCCCAGCCAACAATTTGTGTGAAAGTGGAATAAAATTAGTCATTCAGAGCAGAGAAGAAATTAAGCAGTAATAATTTCCCAAATAATGTTGGGCTAAATGATCATTTTTCTTGCCCAAACCTAACCAAACATCCTAAAAGTAAAAACTTTGTTTAAAGCCAAAACAAAAGTGACACTATGCTGAAGATAAAGACATTTTCATTATGAAATTAAATGAAAAGTACATTTATCCCTGAGAAAATTTGTAATCATATTCATTACATTATGATTATTGTAAGATTATTATAGAATAACTTGATGCATATATTGTAATATTAAAATGATATTACAAATCAAACCCTGGTTTGATTTCTTAATACAATGATGAAAGCCCTAAAGCTGGATTTACTTGCACAGCGTCTCTGCAGGTCGGTTATGGTGTCACACCCGAAGGCTCCGCATGGATCCACGGAGATTTGACGCACACCTCTTCCAGACCTGATGAGCGTCTCTACACTTCTGACTTGTGATTGGTCAGTTTGGGATTACGTATTTCCAGATTCTTGGATCTTCTCGCTAAACTGGTGTGCTAACCAGCACTTTTCAAAAGTAACACACAATGTATTTATTTCATAATTTGCTCGTCAGGACACTGAACAATGTTGGCTGTCATTGTTGTTCTAAAATCAAAAAATGCCTGCCGGAACTGAAGTGAACCATCGAAGGAACTCCGCCCTGTGGTGTTTAGCCAATACCAGAGAAACTGCAAAACCACACTGTAACCCTACACTCGAGTGCGAGAGCACAAATCACCAGAGTCAGCTACGATATGAACACGTCACGCAAGTATAAATCCAGCTATATTATTACTGCCATTCAAACATCTTCCACTTCAAATATACTCTTTTGGGGTTATTTAACGTAAAATAAATTAATCTAGTCTTTACACAAAAAATCTGATCTCTCTGTAGGGATTATAAAGGGAGTCTCAAGATTTGCTCTAATTTGTTGCTCTATGATGCTTCAAAAACACAGAAATAAACATTTTAGAAGAAATCCTGTGTAATTTGCATTCAATCTTATGACAGCACATGTACAAATATAAAATAGAAAAAAGTGACCAAATATGGAAGATCCAAGAGCTGTTAATGTGGAGATGTAATGCTAGGTGTGCAAGTCTATAACATCTGAGTGAACATACAATCCTGCTTTAATGCATTTTAAAACTACGATAAGGCTTTAAACAACTGTTAGAAAATACTCTATAAGAGTTAAACATTCGGTTAGTATGAACAAATGCTAGTAAAAAAAGGGACTGAAAGTGGAAATTTCCAAATAATTTTTATTTTTTCCTCACTGACACCACCAAGCTTCTGCTTTGTCCTAAAACAGTGAGCAGACAGACAGTGGAAGAGTTGTGGTGACTGATCATTGCATTATTCGTGCTCATCTAACTGCCTCAAGCTCTGTCCTTATGGTAAGCTAAGCTAACAGGTTAAAAGCAAACACATTCATCTCAGATTTCACTGCTCCTGCATTATATTGCATTTCACCAGACATTCCTGTTCCTGTACCTGAAACGCAGCGAAACCATCTACACGTTCGTTTCACAGTCAACCTCAATCCAACAAAGCTTTTTAACATCATCACATCACACTCATGTCCTCATCTTTTCTCCTCTTTATTTCCTCTCTTTCACACCGCTGAGCTTTTGAAGCACTTTTCTTTTCCATACTCCCCCCCCCGGAAAGGTTGATCTCTGACTGAGCTTGTTGCGTCTTTTATCGGCGTCTCGCAGTGGCCCGGGGACAAAGGGCAGTTGAAATGCCACGATGTCTCCATATTCTCTTTGTGTGCAGATGCAAACCCATGAAAGGAGATTGACGTTCAATCATCTGGGCTGGAAAGCTGAAATACAATCTGGGATGGAAGCAGACAAGGAGGATGAGGACGAAGGAGAGAAGGGAGGAGGGGGGGGTGGCTCATTTTGTAATTGATTATTCTAAATCCAACCAAGGAGCTCAATGGAAGACTAGACAGCAGATAACCAGGGGAGTGAGTCTCTTTTTTTTTGTCCTTTGTTTGTTTTGTCTTTTTCATCACTTTTTGTAATATAAACAAACATAAAAAGCCTCTCCATGAATTCAAGATTGTTTTATAAAATGTAATTTGAATAACTCCCTTGTGTACTTCAGATGTAATCCTGCCTCAGCTGAAAGGCCAAAGGCCAGTGAGACACCACCTCTTAAATCCAATGTGTGTGTGTGTGTGTTGAGTAGGTGTGTGATAGTGTGTTGACTCTGGATCTGTATCTACTTATCCATCTCTGCTGTCTGCCTGATCCCTAATTCCACACACACACACACACACACACACACACACACACACACACACACACACACACACACACACACACACACACA
>JBBBVU010000025.1:18225775-18244647 GCA_037177055.1 Atherinosoma microstoma
ACACACACACACACACACACACACACACACACACACACACACACACACACACACACACACACACACACACCTGATCTCAGCATCCTTCTGCCCCCAACAAATGCATTAACACATTGTGTGTGTGTATATATGTGGGTGTGTGTGTGTGTGCGCGCGGGCCTCAGGATTGATATTTCAATAATTTCCATAAATGAGTTCAATTCAGGCAACCATGATGAATTTCTGTTCACTTCAAACAGCTCCATTGTTCCCTTAAGGAAGGATTACTCAATGCACCAATAAGGTGGAGAATGTTCCCGCCTGTACTTCATCAGTAACACCTTTTGTCTTTTTGGGGGATATTATTGGATGTGTGTCAGGTCGGGATGAAGGACACTGTTAAAGTAATAATAAGTTTCTGAAACTTCTGGCCTGTTTTGATGACACACTGAAATTCACTATGTACATTCCTGGAGCTGTTGTTGCCCTGCAGCATCCTGAAGAAACTGTATTTCACCACTCTTATTTCCATCATGGGACAGCTGTGTTTTGCTTTATGGCACAGTATCACATGGTAGCAACTGGATATCAACACACTGACAATTTTGGACGTGCGCTGTGGCTGATCTGGCAAAGAAACCCAAGAGAACTTTATCAGAGGAAGCCAGGAAAAGAAAGAGACAGAGCAATAGAAAAGACAACAGTCATTGACTTTTACTGGAGTGGAGAGAGATCAGAGAAGAGACAGGATGAATTAGCCTTTGTTAGGAGGTACTGAAGCATAAAAAATCTGCCAAAGTTGAGCCCCTTTAAAAACCAAATAACCCAAGGCCCTTTGTATTTGAGGAAAATCCTTAAAACCTTGCACAAAACTAGCATTAAAATATTAAACATATACTGCATTAATAATCTGATAGATGGCAAAGAGATTGGCTCTGACAGAAAACAGGTCTGTTCACAAGCTGGGGTTGTGAACAGACCCCACAAGAGTTGAGGCTTAATGCAGCGCATAACGAAATTAAAAAAAAGGTAAATAACAGAAACAGTTTAAATATCATTAAAAACCTTAATTTTCATTGGCATCTAAATCATTTTATGAAAATAACTTTATTCTTTTATAAATGAGCCATTTCTATTTACTTGCTATGGGGCCACATCCATGGCAGCTGGTATAGTGGAACAACCATTTTTACTACAGAGTCTCTGAATGTACAAACAACTCCCTGTGAAATAAGATCCCTCTGAGTTTTAAAACTGCTGTTCCGGTTTTGTTTGATAGGAGCACTGTTTGGGATAAATAAAGCTTTAAAAAAAGGGCCATTGAAGAAGACAGTACACGTGTACACAATCTTAAAGTAATTACTTGCAGAGCAGTTATTGCTGCACCTGAGGCCACTGGATCTTCTCATAAATGAAAACCTGTTCGTCAGGAGGACTTTTGGCCACTGACGACCACCGTACATTCACAACTGTGCTTGGCATTTGAAGTCATTCCTATGCCCATATTTACCATATTTATGTTTAATGCAATTAACGTTAGTTTCAGACTAGAGCAAATATTGCAACTGTGGAGGAGATCATGATCTAAGCGATATGAAAAAGGTGGCAAGTACATCACTGTTTCTTCTTCATTCCTATTCCTTTTGCTGGTCACACGAACTATACTGCGCAACACCGCCACCATAGTTTCCAGTGGTACTGTTCTGTTTGCTGCATCTTGGTACACATCTGCGCTCACCAGAATATGCCCACAAAGGATGCAGAGAACAGACAGAAGGATACATCTGTATGTGTATTTAATGTAGAGCATAAATGAGCCTTTAGGGCAAGATATTCCTCACCAAGTGTGAAACCTCTTTACTTCCAAAATGAGCCACATTTTTATTTTCTCAATTTAAAAAAAGAGTGACGTAGCTCCATCCATTCATCTTCCATCTCATTCCAAACCAACCAACCACATTGATTTAGAATTTTAGTTATAAAAACATATTTCTTATTGTAAAATATATAAAAAAATTTAAATCAACGGAGCTTTGATCCAAACTGTGCTCTGCTTTCAGAATATAAGTGTTACACGGTATTCCTGCTCGCTGCTATGGAAACTAAAGGGCATCTGAAGGTTGCCTCAGTTCAAGGAAGCATTAATACATGCACACAGTGGGGCTGGAGTAGGCCCACCTGGAGATGAAAGGAAGAAAACAGGAGAACAGGGGGAGTGGAATGATGGGACAGATGGGTGAAGCACACTCACCCACTCAATATCCCCAAGCAGCTCAGAGTCTCCCAGACTGTGTTTTCGGGGATTCAGTGAGCGTGTCCTAAAAGACAATCCCATCTTTAGCTTGACTGCACTCACACCTCTGCTCATCCTCTGTCTGGGGTGCAAGAAGATTTGAATATTCTCAACTCAGCAAGCTGGGATTTTCTCTCCTAATCCTGCTATCCATGACAATCCTGCTATCCATGGCAGAGGAGCTACAGACCTCAACTTCAGCCATGGAGCACACAAAAATAGGCTGTGAGGAGAAATCTGGTCAAAGTCCTAATAAATTCATCAAAAGAGGCCACACTTTTTTTTTTTTTTAAACCGCCTCTGTTTAAAGCAATGTATGCAGAAATTGGGGTCAAAACAATCTCTTGGGTATAACATATTTAATATAGTGTATAGTTCATTGGCCCTTGAGCTTCTTGTCATTTCCATTATGATGAATATTGAAGAGGCAGCAAGGTGCTCTGCCCATTCAATAAATTCCTGAAATTTACAGTGACATGTGCACTTTATGAAGATGTATCGGTCACCGCTTGCACTTGTGTGTTTGTATGACTGCGTGTGCATTGTAGAGGCTCATAGCTACTGTACCTTTGCTGTTATTTATGCACATATCAGAGCATTTAATCAAATCTATCACCGCTGTGCTGCGTATAAATGTGATGGAACATGAAAATGGATCTGACCCTGAGGTCTATTGTCCCACTGAGGCCTTTACATGCTCTTCACTAAAGCAGTTCAGTAAATCAAAAGACAGTAATGCGCCCACATGGAGCAGATGTTAATATTTAGAGTAATGTAAGAATATTAAACCATTTGTTGGCAACAGTTTGGATAATTATCATTTTAACTGGATTCTTCAGTGTCATTATTGAATCTGCAATAATTCAGATTTAATAATATGTTGGGATTACAATGTTAGGCTGACTCCTTTGTCTACCAACCTCTCAACTCAAAACATTTAATAGCATGAACACTAAGTGAGCCCCACGCTGTCTTTTGAAGTGCATGCCAGTAATGCTCATGATCCCCCTCCTCTTTAGCCTTGAAGACTTCGCACACATTACTTCCAGAGGGAGTTTACGAATGAAATTTCAGAAGAATTTCCCCAGTATTTTTCTAGATGTTTTACAGTTTTTAAAATCTGTGCTCCAGTTTGCAACCTTGTTCATCACAAGTTGATTTCCACAGAGTCTCCACAAGTGTTTTCTAATTTTCTAATTAACTTTAAACCATCATACTCTGAGAACCACCCTTCCCTCACCGTTCATTCTGAGCAAATCCACTTCTGTTGTATCGTTGGGTTTTTATAGCCAAACCTATCAGGACCTGTTTTCAATTAACCTAATTAGCTGTGAGATTATCCACCAGGTGTTTTCTTGTTATCATTTAGCAACACTTCCAGTCTTTTCTTGCCTCTGTGGCATTTCATCTAAAAGTAGTTCTGGTATCAAATGTGTTGTTTTTTTCTTTACATAAAAAAAAGGGATATCTTTTTCAATAGAGGACACCTGTTCAGTTTTGACATTTAATATATTGTCTTTGAGTTATTTGTGATGCTTAGAATCTTTTCAAATCATTGCATTTTGTTTCTGTTTCTTTCTCATATTGCCTCAAGCTTAGCTGAAATTGAATAGTAGACAATGTTGTAAAACTGGTTTTGCATCTTTCATTTGTGATGTTTCTGCAGCGCTAACATGATAAAAGCATTTCTGCAAAATATCCACATTCCCATTCAGGAGTACAGAATATTTCCTTGCATTGCTCAGATAATGGCATAAGTGTCTGGTTAAAAAAAAAGGAAACTAACATAAGTTTGGTCCTTTCTATAAGAAAATGACATCAGCTTTGTTTGCTGAGGTCAACAGAAATATAAAGTACAAAGCAGGAAGTGTTTTTAAAATGTGCACATAATACAAATAAATGGGTGTTTTCCACTTTGTGCTGCAACAAAACTAAAGGCTACTGCTTTTTATCACAAAAATGCACCAAATAAATTTAAAATGTGATGTAAACTTACAATTAAAATTATGCATTTTTCTATATTGTACATCAATCCATCAATTTACCCAGGCTAAAACGTACATAATGATAAAAAAAACCCCGTTTGTCTACAGCAAGTTGTCCTCTACGTTCACTTTCTGCATATTTCCTAACGACTCTCTCAAGGCCTCAAAAGTTCCTGTGGTCAATTACTAATTAATTTGTCATTCGGCCGTCTCTCTCAGGACACGTCTTCGTATCCTCCCGACTCCGCTCCAGCAGACAAGGACAGGCGAGGGCGATGGGATCCTGTGGTCCACACAGGGATTTCATCATGGCTTCCTTCCAAAAGAACAAAACAGCAGCAAACAAGGACTTACACAAGGACACACAACAAAACCGGCTGCTCAGGAGTTTTTCACGCTGTATTTTCACGCGGTGACAATTATCACTCATGCTGCAATGAAATATTGCAGTGTGTGCCCATGAGTACCATTGCATTGTTTGTGTTGGACCCCAGTTCCAGCTCCATTACTAATGCATGCCTGTCTGCAGCCTCCCCCTTCTGTAGCGCACACACACTTCCACACACTCACACTGAAATGAGGTCAGATAGTGTCAGGGATGTCTCTGCTGTGTGTCCTCTAGCACTTGATGCTACGCTGTCTGTGTGTGAGTTTGGGTGTGCCCATGAATGTGTGTCTTCCACCCATTCTGACCGAGTTTGGCTATCAGTGTGTGCGTGTTGGCGAGGTTACCGTCAGGGCATGGGTGGTCACCGCAGCGTGTTGTCTGATTGGCTGATTGCAGGAGTTGTTTACATTGTATCTTTGTGCCCAGTGAAGGGGAACAGACCCCCTGCAGACTGTAGCCCCCTGCACCAGACAGTCATCACACGGGGCAAACACACATGCACCATTGGCCACGCTTTGCCAGGGCCTTGTTACTATGCAGACACACTCCTGCTCTCCCACTTTTGGTAGACTCACTTCCCAGACACAAGTACGGCTTTCTTAACTTGACAGATATAGGCCATGACGACGGCAACTGACAAACATGCAGAATTTTAATAATTTTGCGTAGGTTGCTGTCAAAGTTAATGTGTTTTGTTGCATTAACATAATCACTCCTTAACATGCATTAAAAGTGCATGCTTAATTAGATTGTTGATCTCGCACCTCATATTTAGTCTGTTAGACATGTAATTGCTCAGTTTTGCTGGCTGAAGTGAGAATCTGAAACTGCTTCCTTCTCTTTCAAGTGAGATTAGTTTTCACCTGAGTGCATGGAGCTGGAGATATTAGAAGCAAACCAAGCAACAAACTAACATCAAGGCCGGAGCAGCAGTCGCTAAACAGGCGGCTAATCTGATGTCTCAGTTTGCACACTTGATTCCTCTCCTTGACCTCTCTCCTCGCGTCTCAGTCCTTCCCATTAGAGATTAAAGCAAGAGAGTCAAGAGGAGACATAAGGAGAGAGGAGGTAGTATTATGTGTGACACAGCTACATCATCTAATTATTTTGTTTAAATGTTGTCTTTTAAATGGACACAAGTGTATTTCCATTTAATTTTCAATGTGTCACACTTCCTTTGCACACCAGATTTCCAGAAAGGACTTACCAATGCATCCTCACCTGTAGGTCCTAAGGCAAATTTCCTCCATCTCTGATCCCCTCCATAATATTTAACTTTTAATGATTTCGAAGCCACAAGCAGGACAGAAGGAGGAGGAAAAAAGAGACGAGGAGACACCAATTAGACAAATAAGACAAGTCCAGTGACAACTGCCCTGGAAAGTCTGTCACTGGAAGCATCACTGCTGATGGCTGCTGCTGTTGTGTAAGCCAACTACTGTGCAGCACAGCTGTGGTGTGTTCCTGTTACATGGTAATGTTGGGTACACAAATATCTCTAGAAAAGGAGTCACGTCACAGATAACTTAATATCAACTCTGCAGTGATGAAGAGGGACTCTCAGACATCATTGAAACTTTGCATCAGCCTCGTTTTTATTTCCACTTCGGAGACACTGAACAAAATGAACAACGTTTAGATGAAATATTTGCTTTGGCTGAAGAAACTTAAAGCAATACAACTGAAGTTTGGCAGAATTTTTTCACTGTGGCGCCTTCTAGCGACGGCTAATTCAGCATCCGTCTTGCATCCTGTCTCCTCTCTGAGCTCTATCAGGTCATTAAGTCAGCCCAACTCTTATCTGTTGCTTTGTTTCTTAACTTAAAACGCTGCTTCTGAGGGAAAGTTCGGAAAATTATGTAGCGTTACTTCAAATGTAGTATTGGAGATCTCTTCTTTGACAACATAGATAGATGTTACCAGAAACATGGGAGATGGAGAGTTTAGCTGTTAAAGCCACCGTTGATGTAAGGCAGAGGTTCTCTTTCTTTAGCTCAAGTACCACCTCAGAAAATATTACTCTCTTCAAGTACAACCTTTATAATGACATTCCTTGCTCAGAAAATCACTACACATCACACACTACAGTCTTGGCTCTTCCACTTCTCCACAAAAACAAAATCTAAATTTGAGAAAACTTGATTTTGAATTCCCTTGATATTTTGCACTCCTTTTTTTTTTTTTTTGCTAGAGGACCCAAAGAAGACTTTATTGGTGCTGCTCAAGGAGTTGTTATCAGTTGTTCCTGGTTCACTCTCACCTTCTACAGTTTCTGTGGGGCTGCTCGTAATGTTCTCTTCCATCCTTCTCCTCCCAGTGATTCCCATTTGGAGCTAGATTGTAGTGTGTTTGAACCACTCATCTTCGAAATTTCAGCTTCCTTGCTTGCCATTGTAGTTTAGCTTATGACAATTCAATATGTAAACTGGTTGATTTTGGTCCCAATGTAGAGCCTTGCAACGCACAGTTCTGACAATTATTCAAAAGTACATATGGTATTTCGTCATTGCACCCACACTTTCTATTATTTTAAGGAACCTATACAAGCAAGTAAACTACAAAGTAGTAAAATCATTGCACCATTGTATCTGTGCAGAAAAGTGTGTGTGTGTTTGCATGAATAGTTTGGCTCATGTGTAAGTGTGTATCTATGCCTTTATATGAATGTATGTAAATAAGCATCTGCTATATGCATGCACATTGAAACTGCTGTGCCTGTTTAAGCCCTGGGCTATGATGCTAAATGTATAATAATGCATGCATAATGTTTTTTAACTGTATGGTGATGAATGTGAGCAAGTGTGAAACATAAGATGGAATTCATATTTTCAGCATGTGTTAATGACGTGGATTTACTCATCGAAACTGTTTGCATCCTTTCCGAGAGATGAGTGTTCCTTTCCATCTGTGGGCATGATGATGTGATGATTACAGGTTTGTATACAGGCGTGAGTTTGAGGAAAATGCTTCTTATGTTTAGGTGTGTCCCTTGGTAACTATGCGATTACTAGTCCACTACATTTCCCAGCACTGACACTGAAATTTGTGTATTTTTTTTTAATACGCTTCAGGCAGAAATAAACAAAACGACCAGGCTTCACTAAATCTAAATTTAACTTCCATGCAGCCTCTATCATCAGGATCTGTATAGAATGAATGATATCTGGCTCGATCGGTGGCTGTAAATTACACCCATCTTTTTCAAGCTGCTGAACAGAGCAAAGACTCCTTTCTCTCAAGAATGAGAACTGGAAAGAAAATGGAGAGGGAAGCTGCGTAAAATTCACAACAGAGTTTATTCCATAAATGATGGCCCGGTTGGCCAGTCATGCTTCCTGTTCCCTCCCGTCTCCATTCCCACCAGCAGCTTTAACAGCAGTGTTGTCAGCATGAGAACATGGAATCTTCCATTTCCATCTCTGAAGAGGCAGAAAGCAGTCTCCGTGGTAACTCCACTTAAACGCTGCTGTTGCTACCTGGATTTGGCCCATTGTGACGCAAGAGTCACTCTCCAGTAAGTCTGCCCTGTAGTCTGACAGATAGTACACATGCCTTAAAGCAACTGAGGAAAAAAGGGGGTGGTCGAGTATTTCTACTTGTCTGAGACTGGCGAATAAGATCAGTGTTTGGTAGATACCAAAGGAGTATAACAAAACTTCAAATAAATATGACTTGAAATTACAAGGCTATACAAGAAAGATTGTCTCTAAGCCAGTATTTTGAGGTACATGCCCAACCTTTCACTATTGTTTCTAGCTCTCATTGACTCCCTCGCTTGTTCTAACTTGTTAAAAGGAGAGCATGAATGCACGCACATTCAACAGTTTAACAATGAAGCTTTGAGGTCCATCAGAGAAACAGATTGTTTTCCAGTTCAAGCAGGATATCCTTATTTGATCTCGCTGAGTCAGACAATGACGCAAGAGGGCATCATTTTATTGTTTCTATGGTGACCCTTACCTTAGGGCACAGTTGCCCCGTTTAAATGTGATATAACAGCTCTTAACAATTCAATTCCTGAGCCTTGCTTTGTGTTGCAGTGTGTAGATGCCATTACCCTGATTAGAAGGGTTGAATAGGTTTAGACATGAGCCTTGATGTTCACTTAAAGGTAAAGGTTAGCAAGTCGCAGAAAGGATAGGGCAGATTGTATCCTAAGGGGCCCACTGTTAGCTTATAATGCTGAAATTCCAGGAAAAAGTATTAATGCAACAAACTAATGTAGCAACCGGTAGTTGTTTATAATTCCTGGGCCACCGTAGCCAGGAAACTGCCTAATTTGGCCCATTCATAAAAGCGTGACCCAACAGCCGTGGAGGAACTGTTTGATGCACTGCTGGCGTGTGAGTGCACTAGGTGTCCTGCTTTGTTTGGTGGGAGTTTGTTTGGGGCTGTGTTTTAAAACGTAACTCCCTGTGTAATTGTAGGTGTTCAGCCGATTTGTAGAATAACCCCCTTGGATGTGTTCTACATAATCCAGTGGATAAGGGGTATGGTGTTCACTTGTTAGTTTGTTAGCGATAGTTTGTTTTTTTCAAAGGATTCATTTATTATCCTGTCTTCTTTCAGGATGGCTGACAGGAGCAGGGGTGTTGCCGTTGCATCTGTTAGGTTGTGGACAATGTAAAAGGTGATTTGTACATTGGTCAGCAACATTCATGTGTATGTTTTTTTTTTTTTACTTAACACACTGCTGTTTGGTTATCCATTAATCTTGTATTGGTTTTGTTTTTCTTTCTCTAATTCTGGTATTGGTAGTTCCCTCAGGAGTTTATTTGTAATTCCTTTTCTTCTAGACAGTTGTATTTAGTGTGGATATTTTTAGATTGGTTTCTGCTGTCTGGGCCTGGGAGCATGGTGGTTGGAGCTTTACCCGTGGTTGTGGCCCTGCAGGGTTAGTTTGTCTTGACTTTTGATATTTCTTCTTTTTGTTTGGCGCTTTATATTTTTGTTGCATGCTTTTTGGTTTGTTGTGTTTATGCTATGTGGGCCGTGGCTGGGCTGAAGGTCTGACTCCAATAAGTTAAGCTCCCAGTATCCGTAGCTGCAACCCCCTTGGTGAATAGCCCTTGTGCTCTGGATGGTCTTTTAAATGTCTTTTAACCTTTTTCTAGAAATAAATTCTCAATGTTAATGTCTTTTATTGGAGGCAATCTGGATAATGGTTTGGTCATATGAATTAATTTGTAAATAAATCTGTGATCCTGAGGGAACTTTTGGTCTCTGTTCATTATTACCACATGTTTTCTCCTGACATATTGAATCCTAAGCTCTACTTTGGTTATTCATTTTGGCCCTTAGTCTGGTCGGTCACACTAAGATGAGGAATAGTGTCTTTATTTTGTCTGCTACTATGTTTTCAATGAAAAATACTTGATTGCGGTATGGAGAGTATTGTGGATTAACAAGAATTTAAAACCAATATGGTGGGCTCCAGGCTTCAGCATGTAATGAGTCAGGACTTAACTGCATCCCTCTCAGCCCACACACTGAAAGATTAAGAGTACTTAATCAATATCACATTGATTATATACAAAGTCTTTTGTATATGATCATCCTACATGCCTGTAGTCTTTGGAGATTAAGTTAAGCTGAACATTTGTGGGAGGTTTTGCTGAAAGTTTGCTGGAGCCTATAGACTCAAACTAAACAACAACAGATCTTATAAAGAGGACAAAGGCATCAAAGAACACAGAATATCTCAGCAGATCTTCAACCACTTTGACTTCTGTCTTTTCCAAAGCAGGGCAGATCTAAGGGATCATCTCCTCCAAGAGCAGCCCACGCCTAAAATTCTGTGTTTCTTGGATTGCCCCCAAGTAGCAGCAAAATGCTAACAGTAGGTATGCGTTCGTTAAGCTCCAATGCAAAGAGGATGCAGGAGTATGTTCAAAGCAGTGGAGAGCGAACAGGATGAGAAGGTGACTAAACTAGCTGTAAGCTACAATATAAAAAAGTCTTATTCCGGTTCACTTGATAATTGCAACTCGTATAGCTTAATACCTTAGGTAGTCTATCCCACTCTGGGAGCTTTTTAGAAGATAAAGTCATGAGGAAAATGGACCACAACAATATCATGAGTGAGAGATTATCAACTGGTGGACTTCAGGGATTTTGGGATTGCTTCTTTTAGTGGTTTTATCTCTAACTGACTGTGTTTACTGGTCACAAGTTGTTGCTATAAACCTCAAATTCCAGCATTGCTTCTACAATATGAAGAAATTACCTCAACTTTGGCCCATAACAACTCTTTTGGATGGTATATCTCAACACATGTTTTAGCTTGTTGCCATAGTAGCGCCATTCTCCCAAGGTCAAAGCTGCAACCCACAAAATGGTTCACAGGAGTCTGCTGCAGAGGTGCAAATTAACTTCAGGATCCTGTCAGTGTGAATGTGTTTGTGGCACCATAGAAGAGAAGATAAGGGGGGTGAGAAGAAGCGCAGAAAATGGGAAATGGAGTCGGGACTTCCACCAAGAGGACTGTAGGGAGAGAAAGATAGAGGAAGGAGATAATGAATGAGGAAGCAGGAGGGAAAGTAGCAGTGAGTGACAAGCAAAATGAGGACAAAAAGGGGCAAGCAATCAGACAATTGGAAATATAAACGGATAGGAAATTCATTGAAGTGAAATGGAGTCACTGAACAGATTAATGGAAAGGTCATAGGAAGCAACATGGAAAAAAAGAGGAGAGAAGAAAAATTGGTGCAACAAGGGAACAGAGTTTAAAGCATCTGGAAGGTGAGTGGAAAGCATACCAAATCCCGAGGATTAGTTCCACAACTTCTTGGCATTCAAAGTCATAGCAGCACCCAAGGATGGTGCAAGGATGACATTTGCATTCACTGATTAGGTGTGAGTCCTCCTGTCATGTTTTTAGAACTTCTCTGGTCGGTTTTGGTTCTTGCATGTCCTCCTCTCTTCATCTTATTCCCTAAAGTAAAGCAGGATTAGCCTACAAAGGCTGCAATAAAGCACTTTTATGACAGAATGAGTTTCGCAAGTCACATGTAAGATCAAAGAAAGTTGCTTAAGGAATTTACCTTTCCTGTGGGTACATTTGCACAGTCAAAGCTGATGTGCCAGCAGACATTTTACTATCTGAGAATGGAAAATAGAACAAAAAGAATTGGAAAATAAAAAACAACTTCTGCGTGAAAGAAAATGAAAATTACACCAACGTTGACATGTTTTCAACAAGGTGGCTGTAATTTTTTTAAAGATTTTCAAAAGGGCATTTCTATAGTCCTAGCATGCTTTGAATTAAAAAAAAATCCCATTACCACTTTACACACAGTGTTACGGCCATTTGAGAAGAAAGGAAGTAAATAGAAATTCCTGAACTGAACAGATCACAGAAACATAAGGTGTCTTTGGGAAAAGTGCGCAAAGCCTGTTAAGAACTAATGGTTTATTCTATTTGAAATCAGCAGCTAACATCTCAGAAATTCAAACTCAAAAGGACTTACAGCTGGGTTTCAGGAATCATTTAGTAGATTCAAGAGCAAAGAAAAACTTGTAGATGAAAATTTTTATTGCTTTAACATTAAGCAATCAATAAAGAAAAGCATTTTCAATGTGTCTGTCAATATACAGTCATGTGTGGAGGAAAATGTACTTCCCTCAATTCTAAGGTTCCATATATTGGGACATAATAAGAAAATCACTGGGTCCTTATCAAGTTGTGAAACTGGGTAAATACAACCTCAGATGAACAACAGATCACGTTACATGGTGTCATTATTTATCAAAAACTAAGCCTACATGCAGAAGCAGTGAAAAAGTAAGAACACCCCATCATTCGGCAGCTTAAGTCGCTAAAAGAGCAATAACTTAAGGTGATTTTTTTTCTGTATGTTGTCTTCTTTGCCCCATTCCTTTTGGCAGCATCAATTGAGTTCGCTTAGGGCTGGGATATACTTGCTGTTAGCGATGCTTCCACGTACTTGTCATGGCTGCCGAGCGTTCATAGCGTCCGTTTGGCAAGTAGGCCGCTCGCCTTGACGCAAAGTAAACGTGTTGCGTGTGTGAGTTGCAATATTAACTTGAAAGCTTGAGGTGCTCATGCAGGAATTTGGTTTAGGGGCCACATACAGTAAATGGGATGCACATACCGCCTCAGACGGCGACGAGGCCTTTTCTTTTTTTGTTTCAACAGTAAACGTAAAATGATCAATTCTTCTTCCTCGTTGGCAAAGTTCATTTTAAACACAAGATCTTTGTTGTTAGCGGAAAAAAGCCCTGGAATACACCGGTAGCTAGAAATTTTCACAATTTCAGAGTAAAAGTGCTGTGTGCTCCCCTTAGCGGTGATCTCCACCTTCGAGCGTTTTGGCCAGGTTGTGGATTCATCGTTTGCAGCAAGTAGGTTATATACACAGTTATTTTCCAGTCTGACCTTGTGCTGAACTTCCTGTGACGTCCACTCCTGAGAAGATTGGCAAGTGTCTTGAATGTTTTCCACTTGTGATTAATCTTTCTCACAACAACAAGCTCTGCAATCATTGCTGGTGTCTTTCCTCCATGGCATTGAATGCTCCAGATCAGCAAACTGCCAAAACTCATGTTTTTATGGAGGTGTTTCCGCATTCTGGCTTATATAATTCTAGATTTTAAAAAAAAGGGGGTGGGGGGGGGGTAATATGTGTTGTTGTTCATCTGAGTAATAAGATCGGACAAGGTTACGTTTTGTTTTCTTTACATTTTTTTTTTTCTGGTGACTGACTGATGGGAAGGGTTTTTAGTCATAGTTTATATTTGGAAGCTAATTATACCCCATTTGTTTTGTTGTGGGAATGAGAAATGTTCATTAATAACAAACAACCCACTATCTCCTGCCCTGTGTTCTTCAAGATTATCAGCTTGGTGGAGGATTTTTGAAATCTAGTTAATCTACTTTCACAGGCTTGACATAATAAATTTGGGCAACTTGGCACCTACCTGGCTCAATTAGTTTTTATGGCTTTACTTCTAATCCCCCGGCTAAATCTTCCTGGTACAAACAACTAAATGCATCTACACCATGCCAAGTCGGAGGGCTGGTTGAGCAAGACAGCAGCTGAACAACAGCAGATTGTATTTGGTATGTTTAACAATAAGCCAATACCACATGAGCAATCTATTTATTTCTCATCTAACATCAAGGCAGTAGACACAATGTTAGCTTTGTGGGGAGTCAAAATACGGTTTACTTGTGTTATTAGAATGGCTTCGTGTGAAACCAGCCAAACATTCATTGTTACCCCAGGAGTGCCTCCACGAAAAGACCTGATAAAATAAACATGACTGTTTTGTTTGCAAAGTCGGGGACAAAAATCAAAGGAGTCAAGTCGGAGTAAAAACTGAGAAAGAACACCAAGGTCGGTGCAAGGCGAAATGCCATGCCAGGACATTAATCCTTGAATCCATTTCTAGTGAAAACATTATGTTATTGTTATAACTGCATATGCTATGGTGATATTTTAAATGATTCTTCCATTAAAGAAAACTCCTCATGTCAGTGCCATAAAGACCACTTGAAATGCTTTTATGATTAATGCATAATTAGCAGGATATTTCAGAAAGATAATATCTAGCCTTAGTGCTCCTATTTGTCATCCAATAAATCCAAAACCATGCAGGGGAAATCTCTCCGAGGGAAATATGAATCCAGTTTTATGCAAGAACTCCTCAGACCTCACTGAACACGTGGGGACCAAACAGCTGTGAAGACTTCCTGAGGGGAAACCGCCCACTGAGAAATGCCTGGGAGCCGCCATTAGAGGCTTTTTCTGTCTGCAGTCATACCACTTAACAGAACAGTAGAGGGATGTAGTTGATGGGAGTTTTTAATTGATTACTGTATTAATCACTGTAGACTTCCGTCACTGAGAGTTCCTCTGATGCTGGGAGAGAACATGTAGCTTCAGGTTTGAACAAAAAAAACTGTAATTATTTCAGGTTTGACTTCCTATCATCTTTTAGCATTGGAGAGGATACTTATGGGTTGGTGCTTGATCACCACTTTTGCTATAAGATCCCATCAGATTAGTGTATGAACACGTCAGATTCTTCTTGTTCTTCTTTTTTTTAAACGTACCCATAAACAATTGGATGCATATACAAATCCACAACATGGAAACCAGAATACTGGGGGTCCAGTAAACCCATTACCCCACTGATTCATTACACTGCAAACTGTGGAGGACCTTGGAAAGACGGTGGTCCAGCACAGATTACCATAGCAACCACCTGATGACTGTTGTATAACAGTAAATCAAACCCATTTTCTCCCCTGGGGGTGTCATGGTGTTTTCAAAAATGGGCATCATACTGGGTTTTCTGTGGAATCATTCACAGGAAGTGGGCTGTTTAAAATTGCTCCCCTGCTTTTCTTCCCTTTCAGGTGAGCTGTTTAGCCACTTCCTCATTGTTGAACCAGCTCTGTCAAAAAGAAATCGGTCCTTGTCAACAGCACACTCTTATTTCCTACAAAACAAGCTTTTTGTCCTGCATGTTGACCTTATGTTGCAGCGGTTCTGTGTGTGTTAGATAACCCATGATGTGGGGAGTCCAAACCTTTGTCCATTGAGCTATGAGGAGTTTGCCCACTGCTTTGTGCATAAAACACAGTTTAACACTACACATTTAGTCCATTATGTTAAGGTTGTATTTTGTCAACTAATAAGGCTTTTTTGAAATTTCCATATTTTGTCTTCCATGTCTGATTTGATTTTTTTAAATCTTACAGTTCGTTTTGCTACAATCCGTCCTCTTGTGTCAGTGTGACCTTGTTTCCCTCAGTCTCCCTTAAGGACCCTTTTAAGGTCCCTTTTACTCTCTTGCACAGAACTTGAGCTTTATTGCTTCCTTCAGGGCATTGAAATGTGTTTTTGCAATACTTTTCTCATCACAACATTTCCATCCTCTCCCCGAATGAAATATTTACTGACAGAATGAAAGGGCTTTGTCAGGGGAGATCAGAAAACTCCTGGAGTGATGGACCAGGAATGTGTTTTGACACATAAGTTGGTATGAGAGCCACTCAGTCTGTCATCAGCTGCAGCAGGGATATTTAGTAATCAGATTGGCTACCTGAGAGCATGCTGTTGTAATGACATCTAATCACTCAGTATGTTTTCATGAAAGCAGAAGCCGGGATTATTATCCCCCCCATTAATCTAAGCAGATAAAATACATGCACGTTACTGTGTGGGTCTTTCTGATTGTGCGTCACTGCATGTTTTGCACATGGGCTTCTTTATGTGTCTTGCTGTCAACAGACCTCCCCCCCTTTTGAACTAAACATGCCAGTCTTTTCTGCAGATTCCAGATGTCATAGCAACAGCATGACAGTAAGCCCACACAGTAATCGTCAATGATGAGGTAAATATGCTATTCCACACTAAGAGATGATAACAGACACATTGCTTTCTTTTTAACACTGCACACATAACCTATTCACCCAGTGATAATGAGCGGTCGGCATGCAGGGGCTTTCAAAAAGGATGCACCGTCTAATTTGGCCTTGATGTCAGAACAGTGTTGACAGGAAGCAGAGAAAAAGCTGCATTCTGTGTTGTTTTGGTGTGCAGATGCAGGGTGACACCAGACAGAAATAGAGAGGAAAAAGTGGGAGTGACATAAAAGCCTCAGTGGTTCTTTTATGCATTATTTAAAGAGTTAAACCTTCCACCAGCGAAAAATCAGCAATCAGGTTTTTAAAGCCGTTCATTCATCACCTGAAGTGCTCACCTACCTGCGAGTACATCAGCTTATTGTGAGAATTTTAAAAAAGCACCAGAGTGAAGTGTGAATACACAACCACATTGGATAGAAACATGTGAAAATGCAAAATTCCAATGGAAATTGAGTAAAAATCCAAACCAAAAAGATAACACAGCACCAGACAAACAGATCACCTTAACAGCAATCAGAAAAGTGAGAGATTCTCCACAAAACACCTGCTTTTCTTCTTTGTTGTTTTCTAAATTCTGTGTTTTTTGTATTCTATTCATTCCTGTTTTTAAAATATTATTTATTGGCACAGTTGCATTCTCATGTAGATTAACTGAAATTGCAAAAAAGATTTTAAAAAAATTTGCTAATTTGGCCAGAAAGCTGTTGTTGGGACACAAAAATACACACTTTGTATTTCCAAGTTCCTAACCCAAACCATTGCAACTGAATGCTTTACAGTAATTCCTACCCAGACCTCCCAAAGCAAAGTGTTGTCCCCAAAATATCCATTTACACAGCTGTTCGACCCTGCAAGTGCAGTAGGCTGCCACTATTAATGAAAGCCCACAGACAAAAAGGCTCAGACCAGTAAATGGGCCAGTATTCCTGGGCCCCATGGTACAGTGACACACTGCAGGGCTGGTTGTATAATCTGTAATCCTGGCACAGATCCAGGGGGGTAGAGGTCTTGTTTTTGTCTGATGAGTTCATTTGGTCAATTGCGAAGGTTGGTTCAATGCTAAACAAAAAATAGGCTCATGATTTTAATCCATTTGATCAGATTTATATGAAAAAAAAAACAAACAAAAACAAAGTAGCTTTTTGCTACAGTAAGGATTGTAACATTATGCTAAATGTTCCTTTGGATTGCCTGTGCTTCACTTTGAAAAAAATTGGTAAGAAAAATGAGTAGTCCGTTTGCCGGTGACCCCCGGCTTTCAAGCAACCCAGAGTCCACTTCTTTGGTCTGCATCAGAATCCTGTTGGTGTTCACACTGCGCCAAACGAATCGTACTATCTGACCACGGTCCGTTTAAAGTGGACCAAACATCGGCAGTGTTACGGCAGGATACATCAGGCTGTGTGACCATTGTGACTGGTTAGATTTTGTTTTGTTTTATTGGTTAAAAAATGATCAAATCTTGTGGAGAAGGGAAAATAGAAAAAAGATGAAAGACCTCACTGGGAGTAAAGAGCCAGCTTAATGTAAAAATGCTAATTAACAAGCTGGCTTTGTGCAGAAATATGAATGCTGTTTTTAGCAAATTTACATAGAATATTTCATGCTTCTAAATAGAATGTGTTTATTAGGGCTGGGACGATATGGTTTTCTCCCGATTCTTTTACGATTTTTTGGGTGCCGGTTCGATTTAAATTGCGATTCTTTGATACTGCCAATTTTTGTGATTTTTAGTTTAACATCAGACCATGTGAAAAAGTTGAATGATGACAATGTCTACAGACTATGTCAGGAGGAGCTACAAAAAAAACAAACAAAAAAAAATCAATTTTGAAATTGTAAAACAAGAAATTGCGATACTTATGTGAAATGATTTTTTCTCCCATCCCTTGTGTTTATAGACTTTATGAGCCCCAATTCTCACAGAAGAGACGTTTTCATATTGAAATTCATGACAGCTGTTTCTAAAACATGATCTTATTGCTAATGGCAACTATCCTGGAATTAAAATTCAGCCTCATAGCAACGAGAACACAACACAGTGACATTAACTTTGCAATGATTGCACGTTGTCGGCATTGATAAAGAAATAAGAAGCCCAGAGGTGTTGGGATTGCTTAGGAAAATTTGACACGTTCTTGAGATGATGGTGGCTCCGAAACCAAAAGAAACTCCATCTTAAGTATGAGCTAATGGTTATAATTCATGAAATCAGTGCTGCTCCAGTGAGAATTGCCACAGAAACTGACAAAAAAAGCTAATTCTACCACATGAACATTTCTCATTATCTTTATTGCTGGATTTGTTTTCCTGCAGTTTCACCCCACTCAGTACATCCAGGGAATACATTTAGTGCTTTTTAGGAGAAATTTAAACAGAGAAAATGTAATTCAGGCCTGTAGCTCCATCAATATTCAGCTGTGTGGGAAGTAGGCAGCAGTGTCCGAGATGAACGACGTTATGAAATCGTGGCTGAGTGGGTTATGCAAACACACACACACACACATATGAAAGGGACAGAGTGTATTGAGGACTTGATGAAGAGAACTGACGCTCGCCTGTCCTCATTGTGCTTGCACCGTTGGGGTAAATGTTGCTGAACAAAACTGCAACAGAAATAGGTTGCCCATTATTATTCAGTCTCTCTTCCTATCAGCTATTTTGTTTGTTGTTTCAATTCTCACAATCTCAGCCACTTTTCTGTGTAAATAAAAATAATCACATCTCTCTGCAGGTTGCCCGATAAAAACCGCAACCAGCTGGAGGAGACCAACTGGCCGTAAATGACCTCTTCTCAAATTGTGAAAAGATGCTAAAAATATCAAAGCA
>JBBBVU010000025.1:18282620-18297547 GCA_037177055.1 Atherinosoma microstoma
GAAACGGGCGTAAAGTCGTCCAAAATAAGTTAACAATGCAGAGTTCACAGAGCTGACGCTACGTGTTGATCAAATGGGGACTGACTGAAAGTTAACTTGTGCATGATACTTGTCTTCTGCCCCCTGGTGGACACCTTTTGTACTACAATAATCCTGACATTTCACATGGTAATATACCGTAAGTACTGTATATGGAAATCATTTGTTTTTGTTTATTTAGTTTTTATTACACTCAATTAAAGAGTCAAATAAAGACTTCAGTTTTTTTTTTTTAATGAAAATGTTTATTTTCATTTGCATAAGGCATTTAAGGGTTAATATCTCATTTTACGACTTTCTAAACTTTCACTACGCCTACTCGTAGAAGAGCATTGATCATAAGATGTTTTTCTCTTTCACTCTGACTCAGTAGGGGGCAGGTTTCCAGAAATAACAACTTATGAGACAGGAAAGAAATTCATCAAATTTGTGATAAGTACCATGAACAGAAATCTAGAGCAGTGGGAGATGTCTCGCACTGGTATAATCATTCTTCCTAACGGATTTTTCACACTATCTTGTTTTTATTCAGACTCAAACATCAGTGAGGCATGCAAATTACATGCAAACTGATCTCATAGCTCTCAAACTGGTGATATTCCAAGAAATAAAAAAAGTCACTTCCTTCATAGTTGTAAAACTGAGAAATATGTTGTTAACATGGTCTTTTTTTATTTAGGAAGATCTATGAAGCACAGCTGCCAATTATCATAAAAACTTGCATGATTCCAGTAAGTATGTTTGAAAAAAAAAAAAAGGATTTATGGACCATCCTTGTGTTTACGCCAGTTATTGTGAAATAGTGATCTGTTGCCAAACATTTGCAGTTGTACAACAGTTCGCTGACACTGAATGTTATTTAAATCAGATATGACAGCCGTGTTTTGCGTGAAGAAGCGATAGCAGAGTTGGACATCTGTACATTTTTCTTCTCCAATGCCATCAAAGTGTCCAAAAATGAGGAATGCCGTGAAGGATTCTGAGAAAATCACCCCAGGGTGTGACCTGGATGTCTAACATTGGATGTGAATGGATCATTGATCTCCCAGAGTGCGACTGTCCTGACATTTATCGCTTGTAGTGTGTGATACATAAACTCCACACTTAAGAGACGATGAATAATTGGACATCTTTTTGTTATACTGATGCAATGTGTGTATGCAAGATTTAAAATTCCCTCTAATGGAACCGATGATTCCAGGAAGGATCCTAAAGTAGCCAGGGTTGCTAACATCTTGTGACAGTACCTCCATCCTGGTCCCCTCAAGACACCCCAGATGATCCACTCATAAAACCTACCCCAGTTCATCAAACAAGTAAACTCATATTTTTGTGTTCCTTGCTATGAATAAACATTTATGTCTTCTAAGTATAATACCCCTGTGTAGTACAGACTACCTGTAGTTTCCAAATACAAGCTACAATAACTACTGGTGCAACCCAGAAAATATGAAATAAGTGCATTTGTCCACTAATCCAATAAGTAATAGCATCACAATGCATGGTTGGAAATTGTGACATGGTAGGGCCCTACAGGCCACTGATCGTCACTATTTTTTGCGTGACATCCACATTGGAAAGTCACAAAATAATAAATACTCAGCACATATTTCTACTTATCATGCTGCAACATGTAGCATGTAATTTTGAGCTTGATCTGTAGAGGACAAATAAAATTACATACAAAATGTCCATCCTTTGAAATGTTTCTTTTTTTCTTCACAACGCTCATTAGCCATGTTTACACGGGCACAAATATTTGGAATAAAAGCCTGATTGGAATAAAACTGCTTCACATAAACATACAGATCAGAAAACTCTGATCCAAACACACTCATTCAGATCAACATTACTTGGCGATCGAGAGGGGAGGGTTATGCCGATTGCTGTTCTGATCAGCGTGCATGAAGACACATCCTTACTGACCATTACGTCAGCTCTGCAACTTGCTTCACTCAGTAAAGTTTACTTTAAAAAGTTACATCTCGTGGAAAACAGGCCAAGACCAAAACAGAACTGATCAGTATCCGATCCTGGGTTTGTTTACATCGGTTCTTCTTCCACAGCTGTTTCCAGAAAGTCAGACAGTGGTACAAATCTGCACATGAAAAGTTATTTATTCTGTTCAAACATGCGACGCATGTAAACTCATATCATGATCGGATTACCAGTACAGGTCTGATCAGAACTGTAAGCCGATTGAAAACATGCCGATTGTGTGCCAGCGGGTACCTTCCCCAGCGTTTCTGCAATCCCTTTCTGGAGGATATTATACATAGCAAGCTAGCACTGGATGCTGTAGTAGCTGTTAAAGAAATTGACACTATGATCATTTCATATACATCTGTCTTCACATTCGTGGAAGGATTCATATCAATGCTAAGGTTAAGTTTCATCTGAGAGTAGTATCAGACAGACAGCGCTAGTATTGCATGTTTATGTCCATACGCTCAGCACTAACAGGGATTGGCTGAGACGGGTGTTGGCCAAGACCTTGAGTCTAGTAAAAACAATCTTAGAGGAAGAATTAATGGATAAACAACTTCTCCAGACTCTTGTGCTGTTCAACCTGTTTTCCTGCTGCAGCATAATAAATGACATAAAAGACAACTGGAGCTCTATGGATTTATTCCTCACCGATGGTTTTATGAAGAATTTCCACCACATAGCCGCCACATGAGCCACAAATTAAAACTTGGCGAGCTGCATGAGGCTTGTGATCCGTGCACTGAGTGACACTAATAATAATAATAGGCTGCTGTACCTGAAAAGCACTTTAGGATCCACTTGTGATTGGAAAGTGCTTTATAAATAAAGATGCAGCAGTAAACAGGAAGGAGACTTTTGTTAAATAAAGTTTTTAAATAGAGAAACCACTGAGGTAGATATTGCTTAAAAAGAAAAGAAGGAAGAGGAGAAATAGCTCAATAAGGAATCCGAAAAGTACAACAAACTACAACATGAATCTGGAAGATGAGCCCAAACAAATTTACAGAAATACACCATGGACACAGGCTAGGAGTACGAATGTCTACTTCTTTCAATGCTCTTTGCATTTTTCTTTTCTCCGGCTCTAATAAAAACATAATGTTCTCCGACTCTGCTCCTGTTCCATAATAACCTCATAATGCACACATCTGGGCGAGGGCAACGTGGGAAAAACTTTTAACAGTTTAAGAATGAATAAAACAAGCTCGCATTTCGGTTTACTTATAAAGTTTACAGTTGGAAACGTGGTTAGGAAAACACCTTTCGGTCTGGCGTGGTCATCTTTCCTCCAGCTGCAGACTGGATAGACTGCAGAGCCACACAAACCTGGAGGAGAAAATCCAAAGTATGTGGAAAGAATGGGGGCCGACCTTTAAGTAAACTCACAATGATCCAAGAGCAACTGAGTGATTGTCTGGCCTGCCTGTCTTTTAAGATCTAAAATAACCAGATTCAACCAGTCAGGCAGAAAATCTGTAAAGAAACTGCTGTGCCACTAATATTAGACTTAGCAGCTGGATTCAGAGCCCTCTGACTCCCTGCCATACACTGGTGCTGATTGAGTGGGTTAGAGATCCCCACTCCAAGAATATTTGATTTCATCTTGTAGTGAAACACACATGGTCTTTTTCAAGTCTTGGAACATTTGCAGCATTTTGGAAAGCTTCACGTGAACACTGTAGAACAGTTAGACCGCATCTCATCCGTTCCAAGCAAAAAAATGATCTGCCTTTCACCACAGATAGATTATCAAGAGTATGGAAGAAAGCAGATGTGGCCAACACCTAATTGGCCTCACCGACATGATCTCCGTCTGCCAGTCCTTCTCCTCTTTTGTCCTACAACTCCTTCCTTCTTAGAAACTACTTTGTCAGCTTCCAGGAAAAGAAAAACGAATAATCATTGTTGTTTTGAAGCTGACATGAACGCGTCCTGAACATGACAAGTACTCTAAAGCATTTTCCATCTATGAGTGAGCGTTCCCTTGTGTTCCCGTACAAACTGTTCGTACCTCCTGAAAAGCGATCACGTTTAATTTCAAGGGTCTTTTTCTTCCATTTTCATTTCTATCCCATGGGATTTGGGGAATTTCTGTTCATGGATGGATTGAGAAGCAGAAACAGAGATATGGTATGGCTTCATAGTTCTGTTATGATGTCACTAAGGAAGTGGGAGTAAAAAGTAAACACGCCGTATCACATGCAAAACATACAAAGGGAGGAATGCTCACCGTTTTAACAGAAAACACAAACCTTAATAGATGTTAGCAGATGTCAAACAGGAGTGTTTTTCATTCCTTTGCTCCTCTTCCTCACTGTTCTGTAACAACCTGCAGGTTCCTAACACACACTCTGATGGAATAAACTTAAAGGCAGGACTGTTAGTCCTCTGGCACATAAGACAATAAATACACAAAGTGTTTCATCTGGGGAAAAGAGACAAAACATTTTCTTCAATGTTTAATTAGGCTCCACGTTGGTGAAAGTCATCTGGCCTGAGTCTTTGTGGGAAAAAGATGGCTGGCCTACTATTCACCAAAAAACCCTGACATATGAAGCTCTTGCCAAAGCAGGGTGTGGACACGGAGACGGCTCAGAAGGGGACTCCACTGACCAGAGACACCACATTTAAAGTTTTTCCTATGGACATAATGATCAGGTAAAAGTTTCAAATTGTTCAGAAACTTGCACAGATCAGGAGCAACACTTACAAGCACGAAGATTTCTGCTGGGTTTTTTTATATTTGCTGATAACAACTGATGTTATTTTTGCACTATGTGACAGACTTTCCTTATGTGAATATATTGTGAGAGTTCCAGTGTTGTGGTGAAAGAGTTTGGGATGTTTGGTAAGAAATTTCCAGCAAATCTGAACTAAAGATTCTGAATTCCACTTAGAAGTTCACATTTACTGTATTAAATACTTCCAGATTTTCAAAAAATAACAAGAACATGATGTGAAGCCAAAATAAATCTTAAACTGTAAACAAAAATAAATAGAAACAAGCTGAAACAGTTGTGTAATACCTTAAAATAATCAGTTTAAGATTTTGGGGGAGGCATTTGTTGGCTCCCCTGCAGAGTTATAAAAAAAGAAAAATACCAACTTCATGTTTGTTGTTTTAATATTCTGATTTAATTCCAGGAAATGAATAAAACTTGGATTGAGATCCAGGGTAGGTTAACCATGTGTCACATATTGCTTTGTCGAGACCTTCGACATCAGGCTGTAACAAACTAAATACCATTTAGCTGATCTGTTTTCCAACATGCAGGGTTTGCATTGCAGATGATTGCATATTTTAACCCAATATAAAATCTTTTCCTAATCCTTACCGAGTAGTTTTGTTTCCAAACCTTGTAACCAAACAGTAAGTTGGAGCAAAACTTAAATATACCCCCTTTACGTTCACAAATAGGTACGTTCATGTTAAACACTCATTACTGCCCACTTACTTTCCATGTGTATGTGTCCATTCGTATGCATATGCATATTCAATGTTGAATAATATAATATAATAAATGAACCTTTAACCTTCTAAAACCTGAGCCCCCCCCCCCCCCAATTGGGGAACAATGAGAACAAATGGCCAAACTGGGCCATTTTAGAGACTTTGCCTGAACTATCTTTACTAAAAGCTCTCTCATTTTGTTCTGTTTCCCTTTGTCAGAGTTGGCCTTTACAGTGATTATGTTCACATGTTGTACTATAATTTAATAGAGGTTTGGAGCTACAGCTGTATCATTCCAAAGAGACATTTATATTCATCCTGAAAGTGGGTTTTTTCCTTCTTCTTTTCTGGGGCTGGTGCCTGAAACTTGATGTTGAAGGTACTCACAATGTCCAATGCAAAAAAAAGGGACAAATTATGTCACAGTTGGATATTGCTTAATGTCTAAGAGGACCATCAAAATTCACAAAAAGAAACAACAAAAAAAATTATAAATGTGTGTTTCTCTATTTTCATATGTGTAAAGCCAGTTTCTTTGACAAATCTTAAGAATTGGAAAATTGTATCCTGGCACACGAGCTAGAAATGTCCTCCCACCTTCAGCCACAAATTAATGTATTATCGTTCCACATTACCATGTAAAGCCTGATCTGCTCTGGAAAACGTGTGCAAGAGTGGACTGGCAAATTCCAGTTCAAATCGGGGGAAGTTTGGGATGGGGGGGGGGGTGCAGTTGTAAGCAGCTGTTAAAGAAAAGCTGCAACTTGAGCAATGTACTGTTCAGTAATATTCACAGGGTAAATTAGTTTGCATAAACCATGTGTTTTCTCAACCTGCCTCCTTCTGCTTTTTGCAGAATCACTATGTGAACGAGTTAAAATGCTGTTGTTCACACTTTGGAACATTTTGGTCCCGTCTCTTTGACAGCTTGTTTATAATCCACCCTTTTTTCCATGTGATGCTGGAGGTGCTCTGTTTTACGTAATGTTTTTGTGCGAGGCTGCTACATGCTGTAGATACTTGACATTTAAAGAAATAAATGACCGGCCTCTCACATCAACATCTGCTCTGGCTGGACAGGATGGATCTCTGCTGGACTGCTTCATTAGATGTTGCTTAATACAACCCACCATGAGAATGTGTGTGAGCATCAACATCTGTTTATCTTGTTATTTGGCAGCTGTGTTGCCTCTGAAGTCACAAAATTGGATGACTTGGTGCCAAAAAAAAAACTCTAGCTCATTTAATTTCACTGTAATTTCATATTCTGGATAACTAGCTGAGGGAATATTATAGAAAATATAAAAAAGAAACATTTGTAGTGACTTCATTTACTCTCTTAAAACTTGGAAGTTTCTGTTTTCCAAATGTCATGACTACTTTACATCCATAAAACAGTCTTTTTTTCTTAAAAAAAAAAAAAGTCCTTGTTACGGATGGTCTCTGCCCTGCTTAGCTGACAAATACAACAGGAGGGTTTGGCTGCAAATGTCTTTCCCAGGCAGACACTTTCTGCTTCAGATGTGCCAAATGACACCCGAGAGCCCTGGATTGCGCAATGAAGAAATCATCTATTTTACAGCCAGTTTTTTCCACTAAAGCACTGATATTCTCCCTAAAAGGGCAAATTGTTCAAATCTGGATTTAATGTAAATAAATACCGCAAAGACATTAGGTCTCAGTAACGTGAGAAAATGTTAATGTGAAATGTTCTGCAAGCTGGAATGGAAGAAAATAGGCAACGGCTTGAGTTCATGGCACTGCCAACTCCTGTGCTGCATTGAGCATATTTTATTTTACTAAACACACATGCGAGGAAAAAAAACCATAAATCAGTCCATCTGCAAAGTCTGATTCATCCCAGACTTGAATTCTTTTGATATATCCACGAGACAGGCCAAGCTTGGCATGATAAATGCCACTCAGGCACTTACTGCAATATAATCCCCTTCTGTTGCACTCAATAGTTGATCGACTCATCACATGATGGCTGTTAAATATGGCCCAAAACTGGCAGGTTGAATTAAAGAGAAGGTGCATAAACCCTGGACACGCCCTTTAATTTGATGAAGACGGATGTCGGAATGAAGCCTTGGCTAAGAAAGTTGTGTTTAAAGTCTTACAAACCAAATTTAAAAAGGTCAAATGGGATGAGGAAGTTTAGTTATTTTCCTCTGGTTTATTGCCTCTGGTAGCTCTTGAGTTCTTCTTTGATGTTAATTCAACTGAGAGCAGATCATTATTATTTGCAGGTCATTGGACAAACTGTGTCTATCTCATGCTTAGGTGAATTTGCCTCAGCATGTCAAACAGCACTGCTATCTTTACTGGGGATGTGATGAGCGTTTCTGTCAGAACCCATCCCGTTTACCAGTAATCACAAAATGCTGACATGCTGCCTTAAGCCATTAGCTCTGTCAGGAGAGATTAAAGCAAATTTCCATTCAGATACTATTGTTAAATCCAGACTGAAGAAAATGTGCAGCTACTGGGAAAAATAGATGTTTCAACATGCACGTGAAGTACAATAAAATGTGCCCATGTGAAGAAACTTCCCCTTGTAGTGGGTCAGCAAAGTTAGTCTTGGTTCTTTTTTAATAGAAAATGAGCTGCTATGAAGTAACAATAGACCCCTGAGGTCACTTTTATTCATTCAGGGAACATTAAACTAAATTACAGTAGACAAATATGAGATCTCTAGTGGTGTTAGCCTATTGCTGCAACCTGTCAAAAGGTGAAGTTAGACCATCTAACTTTGTGAACCACCCCCACTAACCCTTCCTTTAACCGGTAAAGTGGGATGTTGATGCAGGAGAGTGGTCCAGCCAGACATAGTTACATTATCTAATGGTAAAGAGAGAATTGACTTCAAATACCAAGCACAGTTGTGACAGTGGCCGTCAGTGGTCAAACTTCTTCCAGACACAAACTTGCTTTCATCTGTGAGTGGATCCGCTGGCCTCAGGGCGGCTGTAGCTCCGGAGGAACAGCAGTCATCTGCCAACCGGAAAGTTGAGAATCGATTCCAGGCTTCCTTGGGCAAGATGCTGAACCCAACGTTGCCTATCGGGTGAATGTGTGTGTAGGTTAAAACACTTAATATTTTACAATAAAAGTGCTGTGTGAATGGGTGAATGTGACATGTAATGTAGTCAAAGCACTTTGATTGGTCAACATGACTAGAAAAGTGCTATATAAGGACAGCCCAATGACTGCACTACAGGTAACAACATTGTGGACTTCATTTTCTTCTTCTATGTGTTACTTATCTCAAACAGTGCTCTGGCCACAAACAAAGATGGTACTTCAGTTTTAAAGCTTCCCACACAGAGTTGTTTGTCTATTCAGAGACACCATTGTAGCGTTACTAGAGATTCTGAATATGGGAATATTAATATAAATATCAATATGGGAGATGTTAATATCAATAACCACCAAAATCCTTTTACCTATGCTCCGGAAAACCTTTAATTATTTAGCTACAAATTAACGCTTGAAAACACTCAGATTGGGCTTCACAGTAAAATCAATTTTATCTCGTTTATTTGTTTATACGACAAATAACAGATAACCAGCAATGTTTAAGAGAAGGTCTCGGTCCTACTTGGTCTGAGGGGTTATGAAGGATGGCAGCCTTCTTCGAACAGGACCGGTGAAGATCCGGTACTTCCGTCTGTGCCTCTTTCGTCCTCGACGGCCGCTGCAGTCTCCGTTCCTCTCCGTTCTTCCGGGGAAGGCTGATAAAAGCTGATGTCCAAGTTAAGCTAATCACACAAGGAAATTTGATAAAAAGGTCAACTATTTTAGCTCCAATCAGCGAGTGCTTACGGTTACTAAGCAACAGGAACTTCCGGGTATTCAAATTGATTAGCAAAAAGGAACGAAAACAATAAAATTATGACAAAAATGAACAAAGGAAGTCTAGGCGCCAAAACGCCACGAGGACAAACAAAGACACTCCAGGGTTTCTCAACACACAGGAGCAGAGAGCTTCTAACTTCCTTCTTCGTCCAGAAAACTTTAAAGTAAAATTTTAAAGTCTCAGAAAGTTATCCTGAGGTGGGCGGAGCAACGAGACTCTGGACCAATCACGTGTGAGGCGTTTGGCCCGGGAGTTATGTTCTTATCCACCTTTAAAGGATTAAACTTTAAACCACTTTGTTCCTAAAATAACGGAATATTACATATAAGTTCTTGTACTTTGAGACATTTGCATCTGAACACAATCAGAGTAACAAAACCATCATTCTGGAGTATGTCTGTTGAAATGAAGAAAACATTATTTCCAGGTATTAGCATACTGAAATGACTGTCTTATCCCCAGGGAGGGGGGTAGAGATTGGTCAGGGTTAACTCTGGGGGGTCTGCCTCCTCGGGTTTTCCTCGGGGAAAAGAGTTGGTGAGTTTATGGTTATGAGCAGACCATCTGGTTTGCTTCGAAGTTTGTATATTCCAAGATCAAATCAGGAGGTTCCATTTTGGCTTATCTCTGGTTTAGAGAGACAAGTTTTAAAACAAATGGCATTGTTAGTTGAGGTGAGCCCTGTTCTCCGGGGGTTGTGATGTTGTGATGTTTCCAGTGAGAGAACAAAGGCAGTTTAGTTAGTTCACAATAATCCATTTTGAACATCTCGTCTTTTGGAAGGTAGCTGTACGCTACACCGTAGTAAAAATTGTAGCATAAATATTGCAGCTGCCATGTACAGTATGTGGACTCATGGCGAGTAGATATAAATCGCTGATTTATAAAAGAATAAAAACCTCTTTCCATTTTGACACTGCTGGTTATTTCACATTGGTATGAGAACACTTTTTTTGAAAAGCGAGTTTGAGTACACGCACATAGTATTGGACTGATAGCCGATAGCCTACTGGTATCGGTGCATCCCTAATGATGAATCAACAACAGACATTTCAACAACCACAAGAAAATATGACGAGGCGTATGTTGCTAATGGTTAAATACTGGTAACGGTGGGTAATGAAGACAGGCCCCAATGTGTCGTATGTCTGAAAATATCAGCAACTGACGGTATGAAGACAAACTACAACGCCACTTGGAGACTTCTCATCCCAAACACGAAGAAAAACCCATCGATTTCTTCAGAAATAAAGTACTGAACTATTGTAATAGCAGTTGTTTTACGCAGCATCAGTTTCATCAAATGCTCAACTTACCTCATATAAAGTAACGTGAAGAGTTTCCCGGTCTAAAAACCTCCCACTATAGCCGAGGAATTCATCGGCTTCTTCCCTCCACCGCTTATACGGTTTTAAGGATAATTAATGAAGTAGCAGCCAATAAACCAAAGACTATTTCTCTGCCATGAGAAATTGCGCATTTCTTTGTATGTTTCATTTAAATAGTTGGGGGTGCATGTGGTCGTTGTAGTGGGATGAGGGGGGTGAAAAGTTTTGGAACCACTGGGCTAACTTGACATAATGAAACAGGGCTGGATATTTTCTACATGCAGTATTTTGGGGCATCATAGGTAACTATGAGTGTATCGTTTCTTTGTTTCCACGACATCTAATTGAAAGACTGGGGGAAATGCAGACATGTCAAAGCTCCTTTCTATGAAAAGCTTGGCAGCTAGCATATCTGTTTAAACACACTCTGCTCTAGAAGGGTCACATTCACTTCACTGGCAGACAAGAGAGCTTCTTGGCTGCTCACCTCAGCCCAGTAAATCAGAAACAGGCTGAAATGGAAAGAAAGAAAAATGACCAGCAAACATATCCAGGGCCATTTTAAGAGATTAATGAAGTCTCAGTGAACATTGGAAGTTAAAGCCACATAGGATACAGGAAGTAACTGAATCAAGAAGTTAATCCTGCATAAACTGGAGAAGTTTTGACTATGGATATGGGTAATGAAGAAAATGATATTTTTCCACCATGGGAATATTATCCTGCAGTACACTAAAATTGTTTGTTTATCACAAGAAAAAAAAGGGCATAAGAAAAAAGTTTTGGTTAAAATCCCAATTAACTTAAACCACATTGGATCAAATAAAAGTTAAAGATGTAATTAAATAGAAAAACAATCAGTCAGTTTGACTTTTCATAATTGTGTGTCCTTATTACTCTATTTGTGGTGAAAAGTGTTATAAAATCTATTCTTTCTTTGTGAAACTGCTGCCCCAAAAGTCTTGGAGTAATAAAGTGTGTATTTTACATGGTTAATTTGTGGCATTCCCCAGAATAAACACCTGCCAATATATGGGTGTGTTTTCCCTCTAATAAGGTTAAGGTCTGCTGAAGTCAAACAACACTTCAATTGTTGACTTACTGATTATTAAAGTGGTTGGTTTTCTTTTCTTAGCCTTTTATTTTTTCGTCTGTTTATTCTTTATTTCTTTATATTTTTCATCATCCTCAAGTGGAACCCCTGAGGACCTGTGTCCACTCACCACTCTTAGAAGACAGAAGTCAGAAGTTTTCCAAAATCTTTACTTAATTTAATTTTTATTTATTTTTAATTAATTCACTTCATTTTTACTCAATTTATTTATATTAAAACGGCCCTACAAACCAACAGATTTTCACACTTTGGCGCCATGTAACGCAGGCTGATTCAGCCTCTTATTTCTTCTCTGAGCGCTTTCCAGCCAGTGAAAGCCATTCCGATGTCGACTATTGTCTTATCGCTTGCTTTGACACTCTCTCTCTTTCTTTTCCTCACTTCCTCCGATAATGTCCCTTTGCACATCTTTGGTGAATCAGCCATGGTGCGGGTTTAAAACAGCCAGAGCCAGTGAGCGGATATCCAGTTGCTGGCATGTGCTGGGTGCCATATGTGGCATGCTGGGAAAAAAAAGTTGTTTAGTGTGGTTTCTCACCTTTGATTAACTTCCCTCCCCCCGGTAACAAAGTTGAAATTGGGCAGTGTTTCTCAATCCTGGTCCTCGGGGACCACTGCCCTGCATGTTTTAGAGGTGTCCATATTTTAATGCACCTGACTCATATGAATGGATTATTGACAGGCTTGCAAAGAATTTGACGTGCAGTTCAACTAATCTGCATCAGGTGTGCTGGAGTCGGGAAGAACTCAAACATGCAGGGCAGTGGTCCCTAAAAGACAAGGACAGAAAGACTGGTCTAAGGGGACTTGTGTATGGGACATATTTACTTACTGAATAGAGTTCTGGTTAATTATTGCTTCAGCTAATTAGTGTGATTGTTTTAGTACTTTGGTTTGTAAATTATGTGTTTAATCTCTGTCATTTTAATGTCGATATTTCTATTATTTCTCTGTATATTGCTGTCTCTGGGAACGTATTACTTTCTTATTCATTAAGATGAAACAGAAACCCAGGTTTACAATTTCTAAGGTGTACCAGATGCCTTTTGATTTTAAAATAATGAAGCCAATTTTCTTCTGTCATGTAAGATAAATGAAAAGAGCAATCCCCTCTATTCATCGGCTAATTAATTTATGATCACAGGAAATTAACAATATGTGATTAGGTCAGTTTGAGTTACTAAGAATCCATTCCACCCTGATTGTGCTGATAAGATTGGTTGTGGATGGTCATTTTGGCCCAGCAGTGCTGTGTATTGAGGCTGTACACCCACTAAGATCCTGCAGCTTACATTCAAAATAAATGCACAAAGTTCTACAATGACACAAAGTATACCACTTAAATGTAAAATGATCGACTTTAACCTCATAAAGAATATAATTGAACTCTTTTTATGTTCCTCCATCCCTGCAGTCCAAGGCACATTGCTGGACGGCTCTACATTATAAACCTGATCCTGCCCCATTTTAAAAACATGCAATCATATTTAATTTAATGTTATAATACTTTATTATTCAGCTGCCAGGCAGTTGTACTTAACTATGTTTTTATAATGCGACTGTGTGAACAATTTTCTTATGGTTCACTGGGCAGACAGTAGCTATGACTGAACATTAATGCATATTTATCCTCATTCTCTCTTTCATTTTTATAAAGTAAGATGGTAAATACTTCATCTGTAACTTAAACGCTTTCCCTCTCTTTTTAAAACCGAACAAATCACAATTAATCAGCTTTTTAATAGTGAGTTGTTCACCAGCCAGGCAGCTGTGTTTTGCCAATTTGACCATATCCTTCTCCTTTATTACAGGATGCGATGTAAACTTGGCCGGGTGTGAAGTGTTCCGTCTTTCACTTTGCTTTCTGCTCCACAGGAGTCTGTCACCGTGGAGACAAAACGTCCTGAATGGCCACGTTTATACCAAAACACAGCTTGAGCGTGTTTCCGTCATCTGTGCCTTTTTTTTCCTTTTTTTTTTAAAGAAATCCTAGAGCCATGTGAGCCTGAGGTTGAGTGGTGAATGCCAGAATCATTGCCTTGAAAAGGGCTTTGTGTGGATGGACATTAATGACATAATAGGTAATCATTTCAATGCTATCTGGCATTTCTGTCAGTGACATTGAACATATAATTTTCTCCCACAGTCATTTGGACTATTTTGGTTTAAATTCCTTTTAGTGATGATTCAGTATCAACAACTTATCCTTATATTTATATAGGCTACTCATTATTCAGCCACCTTCGATTTTTTTTTTAAAGAAAAAAAAAAAACATACTGGGCCACAACTAGCGAAGTAAAAATCTCCTGCATTGGCAGCATGGCACTCATCTCACCTCAAACATGAAAAATACCCATTAAATGCAGAACATAACTGACCCAGCTTTGCATGGCTGCCTCTATGTGAGGCCCAGAGCAACTTAAAGAAAAGGATGTAAACAGCAGACTGCACTGGGATGGGATTCCTCTGCAGCAATTATCATATGAATAAGTATCACCACACAAACTCACTTTGATTGGTCCAAACAAGGTCATTTCCCACAGTACTGCTGGCCCGGAGCTCGATTGTCAGCCTGTCACTGCCATCCTTAGAGCCTCTACTCCTGTTTTTGTGGGTCTGAGTATGTGCATGTGATCTGGTCTGTTTTTTCCATCACTGCTGAGATACTCCATCCAGAGATGGGAATGACAGACCTCCTGCACCTCCCTGCTGGGGAATCACTCAGACGACCCGCGTTGGGATTTGTGTGTTTAGTTCTGCACTCGCTACTTTAAGAGCTTCTGTTGGTTTAGCGCTGACGACGACGAACATACGACGGGTCATGCTAACTCTTTGTACAGGAATGTTTACGTGTTGTGTTTACTAGATAATGCAGGAAACAGGTACAGCAGGTAAACTTCACGTCTACTGAAATATTTACACGTGGAAAAAAAAACAAAATCATGCTAAATAACACAAAAATTTAGCTAACTGAACCAAAACCTGGTATGGGTAATTCATTATTCTCCATCTGGATATACAGTTTCACACATGCATTACAGAATCCCCCTTTACTTGTAAATCAGCCCACATCAAGGCTGCCCGTGCACTGACTTTCTAAATGAATCATCATTCCAGCTCATTATGGCGAAGCAGAGTTAGCC
>JBBBVU010000025.1:18310625-18328169 GCA_037177055.1 Atherinosoma microstoma
ATACAGTTGCAGCCATGAAATTTCTTGTGATGTATCCCCTGTGTGTTAGCATAAAAGCTAATGCAGATGTTGCAGCAGCCAATGTTGTTTCTGTTAAATCATGCATCGCATGGGGACAATATAGTGAATACATATTTTAGTTACTGTACATATTCTACTTATATATCTGTTTCTTCTATTAAAGGTTAAAAAAGAGTAAGTGTGTATTTCAGGTTAATTTCTTAGTTGATGTATAGTTTTCCCCATGCATTATATTTTTTCATACTTTTACTCACTTAAGGAAGAAGCTGCAGAGTGTTGTCTGGCAATGTTCTCACAGTGATAATTAAAGATTTGTATCTTATCTCAGCACCATTTGAACAATTGAGAGTGTACAAATGACTAGCTAGCTTTGAAAAAGGCACACAGTATATATACTAAACCAGGGCGACTCAATTTGGTCCTATAAGGGCTGCAGAGAAAGAAAGAATAAGATCAGAATCTTGATCACATTCTGATGGACTCTTCTTTTAACCATTCCACATCTATCTTGAGTTATATGAAACGAAGAAGAAAAAGTATGACACTAACCAACTATAATGACCAAACAACAGAAACAACAGCCTAAGTTTTCAGGCCTTTTTGACCACTCAGAGCACTTTTACACTACATGGCACATTGACCCATTCATGCAAACACTTACCTATAACACACATTCATACGCTGATAAAACATCAGGGGTGATGTGACATTCAGTACCTTGCCTAAGGACACCGCCAACCTTCCAAGTAGCGGATGATCACTCTTCCTCCTGTGCCACATGTAGCCGCCCCAGGCATTACGTACAAGTAGCAGCTTAAACAATGCAAACACAATCTAGAGGGTGAAACAGCCTCCGGTGGTCTACACAAAAAAGCTTCAGGTTTGCAATAAAATAGTTTAAAACTTCTCAAATGTCCACCCTATCTACAAAAGTGTAAACAGTTGTATGTCTGCACCTGCTTTTCAAAGTCATGTCAATAGATTCAAAATGTTTTCTAATGAGAAATACGGGAGTGGAGGATGGTGTTACATCATAAAATGTCATGCCTTCCATAGTATGTTCCATCTGTTCCCATGTTTACCAGTGGTGACTAATCTTTTTTATTTCACTTTCAGTCATGGCTTGTTGGACATTTAAAAAAAGAAAAAAAAAAATTCCTATTAATAAAATATGACAGAGTTAATAAAATATAATTATGCTTCAATATTAAGATCCATACAAGACAAGTGGCAGTAAAACTGTCATCTCACAGTTTCTGCATCTTTATGGTGAAACAATTATGTTTTCAACACGAGGATTAACATTCCTACGACATGTAAAATTGTTACATTACAGCTTTTAGTCCTGTAAGTCACACTGAACAGCATGTTTCTTTTGGCTTTACATTGCTTTTTTATCTCTATTATAATTATTCAGCACTAAAGTGAAAACATAAAGACAAATATCACAGAATGTAAAGTTTTGCTGTAGCTATTAACAAGTCAGTCGTCTGAATTACAACGTTGACTAAGCGCCTCTGCTTGCATTATGGAAAAACAACATAAATACACCTAAGCTGTCCCTTCAAGCAAAGTTATATGGTGCAGTTTTCACATTTGGCCGTCCAGTCTTTTCTCTGCAAACTTTCACCTTCTCTGACCAGCCTCATTTAACTGTAACACCAAAGTGTTTAACCTTTTAGTCCCTGCCCTGCACCACTCACCTCTGCCCTTTGCCTCTGGACTTAAGTTAATTTCTCTAGTACCATCTACCTCACACCGCATCCCTCTCTCTGCCTCTGACTTACTGCAACACTTGGAGTATTTTTTTCCCTGAATATCACCATGCAAGAAACTGTGGAACAGCTAAATCTGCAGCACCTAATCAAACATTTGACTTGTGCCACTGCAGGCTCCAGGTTCACAGCAACATGAGGTCAGCCTGTCTCTCTCTGCTCCTCGTCACCGCCTGCTGGGCTCTGCCCTTCCGTCAGTCCGGCTTCATGGACTTCATGATGGAGGATGAAGCTGGATCGGGTGTGGCTCCAGACGATAAAATGCCATACATGCCTCCTGTAGTCGAAGGACCCAAGTGCCCGTTTAGATGCCAGTGCCACCTGCGTGTGGTCCAGTGCTCTGACATCGGTAAGTCAACACACATTCCAGTGATGTCTCATATGATGGTGTAAGGTCATCTTGTAGATTAATGTATTTCTCTGGGGGGGGGGGGTTACTATTACTATACTATATATAAATATTCCATGGCAGCATGGAATATTTTGGCAAAGCTTTCTCCATGCCAGTGCTTAACCATGTTTGCATGCATGTTTTCCTCTGACATATTAGTCAATCGGTAATAAGTGAGGACTAAGATGACTAATTGCCGTTAGTATATATGGTGCATCATAGTTGAAGGATAACTGGCAACGTGGAGCTGTAAACTAGTTCCTTATGTGTCAGAAAGTCATGCCAAAATGGTAATCTGTGCATTGCAAACTGATCCAAAGCCTTCTTGACCAAAGAGGCAGCATGTGAAGAGGTTGAATTGAAACTATGTTGGATGACAGAGTTTTGGCTCTCAACATTGAATGTTACTGGTACACCAGCAGACTCCATCTTGGCAGCTGGGTTGGTAAAGCTGCACTGCAAAGAATATGAGGATCTGCTGTGTTTTTTCTGTTTTTAACTTCACATTTAGCTTTTTTTAAACCATCAAAAACTATTAATGATGGTGCTTGTTGGATTTGGTTTCCTTTTAAACAGTTTTTTAAAGTAAAGAAGAAAATGTAACAGCCATCTTGTTCTTCCTCTGGTCTTCCAGTTGATACTGGTCTGGATTCCTGAGGACTGAGCTCAGTTTTGATGGATCAGATGCAGAGGTCAGGCGAGTGGCTGTAGTAGTTTTACGGCACCTTTGCTGGTTTTTAAGAGCAAAATAAGTCACTGATTTTTTCCTCACTCCACCCAAACCTACTGGGTCACTGGAAGGGTGTATTGTGTTACTCATTACTGTAAAGTCCCCCAGAGAACATGCAGCCAGTGTTGATATGTTAAACACTCACAGATGCTGTGAGTCTTACTTCACATCCTGTGAGAAATGCATTATCTGCTCTTTCTGGGCAATTTGTTTTCTTAAACAGAGGTGAAGATTAAAGGTTTGCCTGGACTTTGGAAAACCCTGAAGAAACCTCAGGACCTCAAATGATCCAAAATCTGCCTCTTGGTGTAAAAACGACTTAAGTTTACTCACTGATGACTAAAGACTACATTTACTAAATCAGCTTCTTTTTTCTTCAACAGTCATAACAGTTTACTCAGTTGTCATCTTTGTTGCTCGGAGATTATGTGCCATGTTTGTCTAATCTGTAAAGCGTACACTTTTTGAGTCATCCCAACACAAACATTGTCACAGAAAAATCCTGGACTTCACTTTTTCTTGTTTTTTCTCCATAAAAGTGTGAGCAAGGCAGTTGTGGTTGATAGTTTTATTGGCTTAGAGTTGTTTGGAAAGGGAGCGGCACGATCTTGATAACAAGGGATTCTGTAAGGATGAAATGAAGAAGAGTCGAAAGATGTATGTAAACAAAACAATGTTTGGGATTAAAGGAAATAGAGTGAACGATGAGAAGAGTTTACAGAGAGTCAGATCAGCAGGTGGTCCAAACGTTGACGCTATAATGAGGTAGCCATGGAGACAGTTGGAGAGAATGATGGTCAGTAAAACACCAGTTCCATTACATCATTGCTCCGGTCCAGGCAGCTACGCAGCAGCGCCTTCCCCGAAGACGCAGCCCCACACCCGGATTCTCTCCTCCTGCAAGAGTGCTGCTGGCTCTGAACCCCCCCGCCCACCTGCACCCCATCTGCTTCCCAGACCTGCTGGCATGCACACAAACACACAGGAACAAACATATGTGCTACAGCACGCACAGCTGAATCTGCTCACCAGTCAAGAGCCTGTTTTTGGCAAATTAGAGTTTTTCTCTGAGTTTAGAGCTGGCCGGGTGACAGCGAAAACATTTAGATGTTTAGACAATAAAAGTAAATTAGCTAGATGGAAATAATGCAAATGAGCCAATAATTTAGTTTCATATGTCTGGAAGAAGGTTGTGGTGCAGTACATGATTACAGGAATGAATTTATAGCTCGTCACATGTCTTATTTTAACAATTTAGAGAAGCTACGGTAGTTTACTGTTGGTGCATTTGCAAGAGATACATCAGAAAGAAATATTTAACCAGCAAAGGTTGGGACTGTCTGACTTTTACAAAAGAACAATGAGAAAAGAAGATGTGCAAGAGCCGAGGAACAGAGTGTGGCCGAGCTGTGATGATGACGGCGACCACAGACAGCCGTGATGGTTTGTGGCTCATTGACTGTCGAATTGGAAAGATTTGACAGGTAAACAAACCCAGTTGGAAGTAATGTTTGGGTGAGCTAAAAAGAAGTCGTCACAAATTTTCGAGCCAAATTCTGTCCAGAAAGGACCGGAGACGTTAGCGTGTGCTTCTTTGTTAAACAGTTTACTGTACGCTTCTTCCCCTCAAACGTACACCGCCTATTATGAATCTCAGAGTGTTTTTCATGTCACCACGGATGCGTGGAGGTGTATCTCCTAACGGTCTTTGCTCAGTTATTAAAAACAGTCAACTGGACCGAATGGTTTTGCAGCGCAGATGGTTCTGTGTGCCACGCTAAAGTCCAAGAAAAACAGCTTTATGTGACTTTGGTGTCCAGGTATGCCATTACTTACTTGGTCCAAAGGAAATTTGTTTTAAGGTCGATTTCCTCCATGTGTGCCTCAGAGCACATCAAAAAAGTTACTTTGTCTCACAGGAATGTCACCAGTCCAAAAACATATTCAATGTTTAACGGGGGGGAAAAAGAGGTACAAGGAGCTGAATCAGGACCATTTTCTGTCATCCATCATTCTGATGAAGTTATTGCTTCAGTGTGCTAATCTGTTTCTCATTTAAATTCCCCACCAGGTCTGAAGACAGTCCCCACGGACATCGCTGACGACACCACTCTGGTGGACCTGCAGAACAACAAGATCACTGAGATCAAGGAGAACGATTTCAAGAATCTAAAAGGCCTTCACGTAAGACTCGTTTCTACATCCATCTGCACACTTTGAGTCATTTCCAGTGTTTTTTTTATCATTGTATTAACCATATGAAACCGCGATGACTCCCATAGGAAAACCCTTTTATTTGTGCTTTCTGAGGAAAAAAGCGGTTTTGGATGGTGGACAAACCTGAGTCATGCAACTTGATTTGATCTGTTACTGAAACAATGCTGAACCATTCACAGCTTGCAGAGTCAAATTCAACCATTTCCCAACTTCCTCCTCGTCTGCTTCCAGTAACACCCATAACATAGCGAATCCCAGTACTAGCCCTCCCCCCAAGTCACCAGGTGCAAGGAAACTATTCACCCAAAGGTCTTACAGCCTTACACCTCCGAACTCCTGTAGCTTTCCTACTCGTAATAAATACCTCTGTCTGTCGGGGCTGTTTCCACTATAATGTAAACGGCCTCTTAAGGGGAATGGTCTGCATACTTCACATTGTATCCTGTCTGCTTTTCCAGCAGAAACTGCATTAAAGAATAACTCATAGTGGACTTGAACCTGGTCCTCTATCTTTGAAAACACATACAGGCACCAGACTGAAGAATCCAGCAGCTGCTGTGTTTCTAAACATCTGGACATTTCTTTAACCCTCATGTTGCAATAAGCAATGACTATTTCTCAGTGGAACAAGTCAGAAACCACTCAGGGGTAAAGTTCAAATTCCATTAGAGAAGAATGCTTAACAATAATATTATTTTCAACGGCCTCAAACTTTCTTTTGTCCCAGACTGGATGGCTTTACTTTGTCTTTTATGTACTTCACACAACCACACACAGCAGTCAGAGTAAATATTTCCCAATATTTCCCTATAGGTTCTGATCCTCGTGAACAACAAAATCTCCACCATCCATCCTAAAGCCTTCAGCCCTCTGAACAAGCTGCAGCGCCTGTACCTGTCAAAGAACTTGCTGAAGGACATGCCCGCCAACATGCCGAAGAGTCTGCAGGAGCTCCGTATCCACGAGAACGAGATCACCAAGATCAAAAAGGCCTCCTTCCAGGGCATGGCCCAAATCATTGTCATGGGTAGGAGATAAAAAGGATTTTGGATTTTAAGAATGGACAAACAGTGTACAGAGTTTTCCTCTAGAGAGCACAAGCAGTGCAAAGCCAAAGTGAGCTTCTTGTGTTGTGATCTGGTTCAGAGTCCAGATCTTACCGTATTCAGGGTCGTAGCATGGTACTCTTCAAGAGTACCCTGTTAATGTACGGTCATACCAAAGTTTTGTTCCTCCTCTCCTGCTTTACATAGATAACCACTCCCCATCTTTTAAAATAGAAAAGTAATGTTATCACTTGAAATATAACAATAAAAGACTTATAATTTGATTATGACAAACAAGCTTTTGTTTTGCCTAGGATGCATAAGTCAGCCGTTTGTTCTACTTTCTCTTCTCTATTCTTCATGCAACTTAAACTTTCCTCTTCCAGAGCTTGGGTCCAACCCTCTGAAGAGCGCCGGAGTTGAGGCCAGTGCTTTTTCTGATCTGAAGAGGGTCTCTTACATCCGCATTTCAGACACTAACATCACAGAGATTCCCAAAGGTAAAGCCCTCCCACAAGTAATTAAAATCCAATCATCCCTTCTTTTGACGGAAGATGGAGGTTTTTTTTGCTGAAGCTGACTGCACGTGAATCCACATACTAGATTTTTTGTCTATATGGTGAAAAAAAATGTGCTCAAGGTGAAAAAATATAACATGCTGAGCTGCATAGTAATGCAAAACAACTTTATACCAGGAGGAGATATTTAGTAACTCGGTGCATGAAAAACAAGAAAAATGTATACTTTTATTAACAGGATAAAAATTTCAGGCTGCAAAGGTTTTTCTATAACAGTGATTTTATGTTTGGTATACAGGCTTGGAGCTGATTGTTACCCAAATCATCACCTTGTCTTGATGTTAATCTCTTGCGGGTTTGCAGGTCTGCCCAGTTCTCTGTCAGAGCTTCACTTGGATGGAAACAAGATCTCCAAGGTGACAGCTGGTAGCCTGAAAGGCCTGAAGAACCTGGCAAAGTAATAAGAGTTATCATTTTCTTTCTCTTTTTGTTTTGTTGTTTGTTTTAATCAATGCATACAGCAGCTTTGTGTTTATGAAGCTAAACTGGAACGATGCAATTATTGTTGAAGCAGCCGTTATGTGCAGGGCACCTAATTTGATATAAGATTTTATCACCCCCTTCATTTTTTTAAGATTCTTCTCAGTCACATGCAGTGGACTTTTAAATAGTTTTATTGTCTATGAATAAGAAGAAAACAGCCAAGTCTGCAAGAGAGTATGTTAGCATTTTATATTTCTGGACACAGATATTCATGCAACACGTATGCACATTGGGATACATTTTCCCAATGCATGTGCACAGTGTATGTGCTTAATTCCTGGCCACTGGGCTGGTATTCAACTCTGAGATTTTTTATTTATTTTTGCTACTTAGACCAACTGGGTATTTTATGTTCAAACCTTAAACAGTTATTATTATTTATTTACTTTAACTTTATCACATGGCCTTGGTTCATATATAGAACCAAAGAAAGTAAAAAAAAAAAAAAGAGTGGAAAAAGGCTGAACTTATAACAGTTTAAGAGTGACTGAAGGTAAAATATGAGCTGTTGATGGATTTAATCTTGATTCTGTAACCTTAAAACTAATGTTTTACCTATTTTATAACAAGACCCTGTAGGTGGGTTAATACACTAATGTTCACTTGTGACTCCAGTAAAAATGCATGCTTACAGAAACATAAGATACACAAATAACTCCTAAAGATACTGTGTGCATGCAATTTCAGATTTTAAAAAAAAGATCCCAATGAAGAAAATATGCAAGCATTTAACATATTTGTGGCTAACAGGATGTAAAATTACACTTATTTTCCTACAGGATTGGTGTGAAATCATAGTCAGCAAATCGGCCTAAAAATGTCTATCGTTATGAAAAGGTATATCACAACTTAAGTGGTCATTTAATGTTTAAAAGCAAATAGTTAATGGTATTTTCTCATCATCAATTGTTTACTCAGGATGATCCTGCATTTTATGGCTTTAACCAGACTTGCTCTGCATCAAATCATAAGTTTTATCAGTGTTTCTTCTGCATTATTGGTCATTGAACTTTATACAGTCGTCACATCTGACGGTCTTATTACTTTCACATCCTCTTCATGAAATGTAAACTGTTTGTACTGACAAATATCATTACCCAAATAGGTAGCTGACAAGACGGTGGTGCATAATGACCATGAACATGTTAGTGTTGATGCAGAACAACATATAAAATCATGCTGCATTCACTTGCACCTGGGCATCTATGGTTTACACAGGTAAAATTAAGTTTAAACTAATTATTTGTAAGAATGTTATGTTAAAGTCTGTTTAAAGTAACACTGAATATGTCATGAGTTTGTCATACCACATGAAAATGTGCCAGCACAAGATGCTTTTTGACACCTCTTACCGCAGCTTGAATAAAATTACTTTACACTACAAGTCATAAGGCCCTAAGTGCTGATTAGGATGGTGTATGGTGAAGAAGATGTAAGACCATGATGGTCTATATTTCCCATGTTCTCATAATTGGGTGATTTATTAGAAAAGCCATAGTGTGGATTTTTCTGCATGCTCATTTCCTACCTAATTCTCCTTTTTATTAGCTAACAATGCTTTTGGTAACAGGAGACTAGCTTGGATGTCACTCCCATCATTTCGCAACACAAGCAACTGGTGCTCATTTGTTACTTATTCTGCCACACACGACTCAGCCATGTGCTGATTTTTCTTGCAGGCTGGGTCTGAGCTACAACACCATCAGCTCTGTGGAAAACGGCACTCTGGCTAACGTACCCCACCTGCGGGAGCTGCACCTGGACAACAACGCTCTGACCAGCGTTCCTCCAGGCCTTCCTGACCATAAGTACATTCAGGTACATCCTGGTTTGATTAACATTAGATTTAGAGTCCTGTTTCTATGCCAACGTTATTAATGTTGGTTAAAATCCATGACAACATCACAGGAAGGCAAACATTGTTGTTTTTTATGCTGCATGTGATCACGTGAAGGCACATGAAATCATTTAGCGTTGTTTGAATAAATGGTTGGTAGCCTGTTAGTGTTTAATGTAAGCAAGTAGGAGTTTAAACAGACCTGTTACACCTTCATTTAACTTCAGTTTGGCTTCACTTTCACTTCATCAGCACCAAATGCTGGCTGCTCATTCGTCAATTATAGTTAACCCTTTATCGGGCAAGTGATCATATTTGATCACTTCATAGGACATACAAAGTGCGCCCATGTTACTCCATGAAATCATACAACCACACGAAGTTCTCCTCACCAATCATCAAAGATCAGGCTACATTCCCATTAAACGTTAATACTGACCACTTACTACTGTATGACTGGTATTAATTTAAAGAAAAGTAACCAAGTTTTAAAGACTTGTAATATCCTTGAGTATCCCAATAACACATTCTCTGTGGTTGAAATTTTGAATTTCCAGGTATTTCAGTCAGTGTCGGATAAAGGGTTAATTCCTTCCACCACTGATATGGTTTTATCAATATCTCCACTATAATGTGAGGCTTTTTAAACCGGGAAACTGTGCTCAATACTTTATATGAGCTAAGTTGAGCATTTGACAAGAAGGATGCTGCTTTATCTGTTACAACAGTTGAGTCATTTGTTTCTAAAGTAATCAACAGGCTTGTCTTTGTGTTCAGGATTACAAGTCCCCAAGTGGTGTTGTAACATATTAACAGATATTTCGAGACATCTGACATACTGTGGGCTCTCCGTCATTGACCGTTACCTGGTCAAGCCACGGCAAGATATGATTTGTCATATTTTCTTGGCTTTTTTTGGGGGGGGGCTGTTGAAATGTCTGTTGTTAGTTCATCATTGTTTGCCCATTGGTACTTTAACAAATATGTCCATGCTTAATAGTAGTGCAAAAATGATACGTTTTATTTAGCCCAGCTGGGTCCCCTCAAGGGGCTGGGCCCCCCAGTTTGGGAATTACTGGTTTAAGCCCTGGCTTTATTTTCAGAAAAATGTCTAAAAGACAAACCCAAAAAGTAAATGAGGAATTGTTCCACAATAACAAGGTTTGTATGCTTGTTCCTGGTGTCCAGGGAGAACCTCAGAGAATGTACTCCCAGTGTCCAACATCTGGTGTTTGTTACATTGTCTGCTTAAACTGTAATAAAACAGGAGAAATGTTGCAGTTAATAATTTGTATATAAAAATATTTCTCCATATTGTTTCTTTTCCACCTGTAATAACCATCATCTTCCCTATCCCAATTTTTGTTCATATTTTAAGGCTTGCTCTCCTTCCCCACTTCTGCCAAAATATAGCACTTAACTCCCCTAATTTTCATACTTAGAGTGTCCAGAAGTTGAGACAAGTTGTGCCGATGTTTTGGTTCATTTGCATAAAATGAAGCAAGCATGCTTAGAGAGGCTTTCATCCAGAAAGATGCAATATTATTATCTTGTTTTAAAACATCCAAAACATCTAAATCTATTCTTTTTCAGCAAAAAATAAAGAAAAGAAATATTATTTGACTACTTTGAGCCATTGTAATTAATTTCGAGACATATCATCATCTTCTTTATTTGCTTTAGCGTGGAAAAACCTAAATTACTGCCATGCACATCTCATTCAGTAACCAAATGTTGTCATTATTTAAATCCTTTCCCCAGGTGGTCTACCTCCACGTCAACAAGATTGCTGCTGTGGGAACAGAGGACTTCTGTCCTCCCGGCTTCAACACCAAGAAGGCCATGTACTCTGGCATCAGCCTGTTCAGCAACCCGGTGAATTACTGGGACGTTCAGCCGGTCACCTTCCGCTGCGTCTTCGACCGCTCCGCCATCCAGCTCGGCAACTACAGGAAGAAGTAGAGAACGAAGGAAGTGTGTGTTTGTACATGAACGCATGAACATTTTCTAAGTGTGTGTGTTTGATCATAGCCCCACAACACTGACCCCCAGCCCCTCCACACACTCTGTACATGGACCCCTCGAACACAACACGTTAATTATCAATATTTAGCATTGACGGTTACACACACGGCTTACGGTAAAGTCCAGAACATGATGGCGACACCCGCGCACACACACAGCTCAGCATTCATAGAGCCAGTTGAACAAATTTACATCCCTACTATGATTTTGCATCCATGCTGTAACACAGTCATTTGCAGAGATGAAACCAAACCAAAAAGATCTGACATCTCACTCAGTGGAAAAATGTTACAAATCCCAGTTTGATCAACTTTTGTATGAATTATACTAAAGCTGACCTGTAGAGCAGGCAGCAAGGATAACCCGTGTTAACTGGTTTTCTAGAATGTACTAAATATTGCCTGTGTACTAGGAATAGTGTTAAGATTGTGACATTACCATATTACACTCCATTAAAGAACTCAAGTTTCTGTTTGTATTGTACTCAATTCAAGTAGAGGTTGAAGCAACCATGACTTCTATGACATGGTGCTTACATCCCTGTTTTAGTTTTACGGTTTACACTTTTCTTCATAATGTTCCATCCCTTCCTCTCCGAGTGTGTTTGTCGTAAAAAACAAGGTGAAGATAGCTTCTAAAAATGTAGAATAAACCATATACGTTTTAAATAGAAGCTTTTCCCAAAGATTATATGCATGCTTTTGATTTTTTTTTTTTTTTCAATTTGAACCTACTGCTTTCTGGAGTTGTTAATGCCTGTATGTATTTTTCTCATTGTTCACCTGCCCTTTGATTTCTGCCTTTTAAACAGTCAAGACAAATTGGAGGGTGTGCCAATAGCACCCGTGTTGGTGTGAATGTTGTATGTATAGACGCTGTATATAAATGCTGTATAAAAACCTCTCATTGCTTAAAGGCACTAGCACTTACCGTAGCTCAGACTTAATATATCTGCAACAAATGGGTTCTTCTTTTTTTTTGTTTTTTGTTTTTTGTTTCTCCCGGAGCAGGGGCTCCAGCTAAGGTGTCCTGAACAAAATAAAAATACTAATGAAAAAAGTAGCAGGTTTTTAATGGTTGGAATGATCTGAACGTCAGGTATGTGTGGCAGATTACGTGTCTAATAAAAATGAAACGAAAACTATCAAAGAACTAGACACTATGAATATATTTGGTTTATTACGCGAAGGTTTTGGACAAGCATGTTCACAGTTTCCGCCAGATGGAGCAACTTGAGTTGAAATGGGCACGGCAAAGGAACCGTCTACGTTTCAACGTCCGCTGCCGAGATGAAGGAATAACACCAAACAGCCTAAAGATAAAAAATCTGATCCCTACTAAAAATACAGAACGGATGATAAAGAGAGTGCGGATGGACGTGATCAGAGAACGCATCCGATGCACTGTGAATGAACCTGGAAATTCAACTTCAACATGAGTTAGAGAACTTCAAACACTGGTTCCCCCTTGGAAACCGGAAAGGATAAATGAGGAAACAAAACCCATGAAAATGAGTTCCTAAAAACAAAAACACAACACATCGAAAAATGAGAAAAACAGGAAAGACAACACAATAACAGATAAATGGATGTGCAACCTTTCTAATCATAAAGTAACTGTAGCAGTGTGGCCCAACTTTTACCATAACACCACAGAATATCCCATACATGTGAGGATTCCATCTTAACAAGATAATTAGCATGCACGAAAGAATACAAGATCACGGTGAAAAAGCAGGCTAAGGTGATGCAGAATGGGATGTGTATTAATCATTTAAAACCTGAAGCCCCACAATTGAGGAACTTTGAGAACAAATGGTGCCAAATTGTACCAAAATGGCCATTTTGGGGACGGTGCCTAAACTGTACTAAAACCTCTAGTTGTGTTCTGTTTCACTTTATCAGAGTTGGCATTTACAGATATAATGTTCACATATTGTACCATGATTTGATCGTTTTAGAGCTACAGCTGCATCCTTCCAAGGGGATACTCATGTTCATCCCTAAAGTGTTTTTGTTTTTTTAGGCAAGCCTGCAACTTTTTTCATTTGTGATGTGTGCCGTCTTCATTTCTTCACCAGTAACACATACACTGATATTTACAAATTTCCCAAGTGTTCCCTTTACTATGACTCCAAAAGTCTTCAAGTAGACCTCGTGGTTGCAGAAAGATACTCATTTCATTTTGGGGATGCAATGTTCAAGCAGAGGCCTAAAAAATAGGCAGTTAATAACAGAACTTCTTGGCAAAGCCTTTAAACGTGCAGATAAACTTGAAGATGTCCACAATAAGTGATACAAAGGTAAGGATTAGTTACATGAAGAGAAATAAAATAGAAAACAACCAATATTTCCTTTTTTACATAAAAGTTCTGACCAGATGACGTCTGACACTTTCAATTAAAAATAAATCTGTTTTTACACGTTTTAACCCAACAGGCACTTCAAAGTGTCCTAATTCATTTTCACTTCTATCATTTCCTGCCTCTGAGCAAAGCACTGGTTTCTTTCCATCTGTTAACAATAAGTCACGTTACGTCCCTTCACACCACAGAGATTGTACTCCTGTCAAGGAGTAAATACAGCTCAGATTCTTCTTCTTCCAAAGAAATGTACCATGAGAGCAATTCATCAAAACCAAACGCTCGGTATGTTGGCAGGCTTTCATGGAGCTGCAACTTTAAGTGGTTCTTAGCTACTTTTTTTCTTTTGGCTGTAATTAAAACATCATTGTGAATTCAACAATCAAGTTTTGCAAGCTACAATGAAGGCTAAAAATCTGGCTAACTTGTTTTAAGTCTTGTTTTCAGGAGATATTCCTAGCTTGCTCTGGACAGGTCGCCAGTCTATCACAAGATGGACTGTATACATGTGCAGCACGTATTATATGCATCTATATATACAAATAGACAGAGAATGCATTCACTTTGGAGTCTCCAGTCCACCGTGTCTATGGCTTGTGGGAGGAAACCAGACCTCCCAGAGGAAATCTCACACACACACAGAACGGGCACGTAAAGTTCGTACGAAGACTTCCAGGTTCTATTATAAAATTTGTTGCTGTGAACAGACAATGTGGGTCATAAACTGACCAACAACTGAGCCGTCGTAGAATGACTTCACAGTTCATAAGGTGAGTGGGTGAAGGGTGTTAAGAAACATAAATAGATATAAACAGTAGATACACATATCTACAGCCTCCAGATTTTATTGGTGAGTTTTGTGGATGCATATGTTTGCACAAGGAACATTTCTGGTCTGTGAACACACAAACCTTTAGCCATTTAACACACTTAAATGGGATATTTAGGTTAAAGAAGGGAAAAAAAGAGACTCCCATGAGATATTTAATAGTTGAGTTGTCTGGCTGAAGAATGCTGAGAGGGATTTTTTCATTACTCATGAATTGGTGCTTCTTTAAACTATTTTTCACATTTTTTACACTGCAGATGTGGTGTGTAAATCAGAAGTTAGATATGACCACATTCACCATTTAATCTTTAGCTTTCTCTCTTTTCTTGTGTCTTCAACAGACGGCTTTCTGGATGCATTAATATCTATGTTTTTATAATGAAGCCTAAAGAAACCGTGGTTTTAATTATCTATTCCGGTGACATCATACTGAGATCAAATTGATCATTTTGATGTGTTCGAATAAGAAGGTCATTTGTCTTGTCTTAGGAAAATATTGATATTAATATAAGATTAATTTATCTCACAAGACTGTCATGGAAAACTTGAAAACAATCTGTCTGGTTCCTTTCATGCTTTTGAGCTTTTAAGATCCCTGTATTTATGTAGTTAATGAAGTTATAGAGCTGAAAAAGTCTGATTCACACCCATTTTTTCCAACTAATAGCTGCACAAATAAATACAGAGATAACAGCTGATATGGAGCAGCTCTCATGACAAAATGAGGAATAATTATATTAATTTAGCTGCCATTTTTATCCTAGGAGACTTAGGAACTCTAGAGGACTGTGTGGAATTTAGATTCTTAGGACACTTTGATATTAAGATTGAGGAAGCTGGGGATCAAACAAGTGACCTTGGATTGCAGTCAACCCACTCTACCTCCTGCTAACCTCAAGCTAACATTAAAAAAATAATAATAATTTCAAACACTTTGGTTCTACCACTACCAAATGGAAATGTGGACAAATAGAGTCAGTAACCAGTCTTACTTTGTATAGGAAGATATAGGAAAGTTGAAAAAGAGGGGATATTGATGACAATTTTTGTAAAGAGAAAGGACACAAATCAGGCCAAGACAGACCCCAGCCCCAACGTCAGCAGCCCTGACGGATCGAAACGTGTAGCTAGCTATGCAAGTTATTGTGGTCAGACACGAGGATCCAGTCTCTCACCACCAAACAATTAGTCAAACCTGCAAATGGGAGCAGCCATTGATCCCATTACTACCATATCAAGCTCCACACAGTGTGCCCGGAAACAACCAACCAACATTTCTATGCGCCTTGTTTAACTTGTTGCAAATATTTCCACTTGGTGATCATTAAATGTCAAGATGTTTTATTTCTCATGTGACCACATCACAGAAGTGTATGTGAGTGTGTGAGTTAGAGAAAGAAACACAATCATTTCCTGTTTTAGTATATGCCCCCCCTGGTAAAGTCTTGCCCACCCTCTGGCCACCCCATGTATAAAACTGGTTCCGCCACTGGATGGAAGCTTCTCTCAGCATGTAAACGTACTGACTGCATCCACAGCCAGTAGTTTCGCAACATACATAGTAAATGTGAAATAAAGTGGATAAATTGTGAGAAATAAAGAGTGTAAAAAGTAAAGGATGTTGGTATAATTACATCCCACCAAGAAAATAATTAAATAAATAACCAGACTCTTGAAGGGTTATGGCTCGCCCAGCTTTCTCTCTCTCTCTCTCTGATGTGACTTGGGACGTTTACTTTCTTTAGGCCAGGACAAAGCATCAGTGTTTGAGCTCTGGAGCTCATCCCAGGACCTCAGAGTGAGTTCAGCTCAGAAACATGAATGCACTTCAATCTGTTGCCCCCATGTGGTGATTATCGGACAAGCACTTTCTATTTTCCGTCCTTCTCTTCACATGAATCAAACACACACGTATGAGCAGCTCACAACTTGATGTTCTCAGCAGACGTCTATCTTCCAGACCTCAAGCACTCAGACTTATTGCTTTAGGCTTATTGCCAGTGTGTGTGTGTGTGTGTTTGTGTGTTGTGTGTTTGTGCATGTGTATCTGGTGGCTATATCTCTTGTGTAAAAGCTCCAGGAGGGATGGCTGAGTTGTGTGCATCAGATCACATTTGCACACACGCTCATTGCTTGCCTGTGCTTCTACTTGTGCATGTGTCTGTAGGTGTGAGTGTGTGTTTTGTCCTGCAGCGCTTATGCAACCAAAGTAACCTGAGCTCTTTAACCATGTCAAACGAGATGAGACCCTGCAGAAAAAGCAGATGTCGCATGCATTTATGTGGGACGTTTTAAACTGCATCAGTTAAATGCAGCTTATACTTTAACACCAGGGTTTATACCTTGCTTGCAATGTCATTGTTGAAGTCCCCAAATCCTAACAACACTGGACCAATATGTTAAACCCAGCTATTACTGCATTTAAGGCATTTTATATAAAAACAAAGGATCTCAACTTGATCTAAATTACAGTATACCCCATCATTTGAGGATTATAAGAAATTTAGGTTGTGTTTCTGTGATGTAAGATGATTTCAGCGAGGCAGAGCAGAGGTCCTCTGCGCTAACAAGATCTCCTCAACGGATTTCATTCACAGGTCAGTCTTTTAGCACATGCGAGCCCATGAGACACAAGGTGAGGGAAACACTTAGCCTGCACAGGGATGAGTCTCTGTTTTAAGCACAGTACTTAACACATGACAACACAGCAGGAACAGAAGGTGGTGTCTGGGTGCTGTCTGAGGTTTTATTAGAAGCTTCTGTGTTTCTGCGCCAACAAGTCCAAGAATATCCTGTTTGCTAATATGCTTGCTTGGATCTCCATCTGTGTACCTCTCACAGAGCATGTGCTCTAGTTGTAAAGTGCTTTTTTACCTCTTCACATGTGCTATGAATAAGTGTGGTGTTGGAAAGGAAGAAGCAAGCAGAAAAGTACATTTCTGGGCCAGTTTTGAACTTTTGTGTTTCATCAGTGATGAACAATTGTATTTATTTAGCAATCAGTCAAGAACGGAGGCAGATGTTCTTCAAAAGAGAAAAAGAACAAGATGTTGAGGTTAAAAATCGACCCGCTTTCTGCACATTACCCCTTTTCATCAAATGTTACAGCTGATGGGAAGAACATGCAAACTCCACAGGCCTCAGCCAGGATTCAAACCAGGGACCTTTCATGCTGTGATGTGATGTGATGTGATGTGATGTGATGTGATGTGATGTGATGTGATGTGATGTGATGTGATGTGATGTGATG
>JBBBVU010000025.1:18346550-18359362 GCA_037177055.1 Atherinosoma microstoma
AAAAAAGTTGTGTCATCAGAAAATAGATTTCAATAAAGTAGAAACCAAATAAAAATCATTAATATGCAATACAAATAAAAATGGCCCAATTACCAAATCCTGTTGCCCTCCACGTATTACCTTAATTAACCCTGAATCTGTGTTATTGATAGTAACGATGTACAAATTGATACCTATAATATTTATAGCTGGTTGTGTGCAAGTCCCCTGAAAACATAGTTGAATAATTTATCTATTAAAAGCACAATACTTAACTTTCCAACCTTAAAACTCTGTATACCAGACTTGTTTGATGCCACAGTGACATCTAATAAGTGCATTTCTGGAGCCTTCGCTGCCCAGCAGCATCCTGAGACTGAGAAACCGCACTTCACAACTTTTTCTTCCAAGACATCGCGTGAGGGTCACACCATAGCAAAGCGGATATAAACATACCAGCCATTTTGAATTGTGTATTGTAGCTGATTCAGCGAAGAAACGCAAGAAGACACTATTGGAGGAAGCGAGGAAAGAAAGTGACAGGAGTCACAAGCAAGAGTCAACATAAGACTGACTTCTTCTGACTGAAGAGAGCTCAGAGAAGAGACAGGATGAAAGACGGGTGCCAAATTAGCCGTCATGAGGGGCACCTCCTTGAGAAAATCCACCAAAGTTCAGCAGTGCGTCTTTAACATTTAGAATCAACCAGCTATTATCATGAAAATGTGATTGTGGGCCCACTGGGATTGTCACTTCCTTTGACAGATTTCATAGTGCCTGATAATCCTGGCTGATATGAACCACATGTTCTGGAAACACAAGTTTCATTAGTCAGCAGTTTCTTATAAGTGCACCCTCTGTTTAAAGACACTTAGATGATTGTTTGTGGCATTTATAGTTATCATGTCAATTGATTCCAAATGTCTTGCTTCATTCCTGCTTGGTGTTTGTAATCTAATCCAGTAGTAAAAGTCAGCTAAACTTAGATTTGACCCACTTATAAAAATGACTGTAAGTAGCTGTCCGTCTGTCATGAGGTGCTTTAATCACACCACTTCCTTCTGCCACCCAGTCCTGGAGTAATTTAAAGGTCTACTTTAACTGTTACCACAGTAAACCTGATACCAGTGAGGGGGTAAATGAATTAGCAGTCGACTGCCTGCTTCCACCGGTACATCTAGCAACATGTTTACTTTAACAGTTTTTTTTACATTTGACATGTGTTTTTACAGTCATATGGACCGATTCCCAATCTAGGACAATTTCCTCCTCTTCCTCTGGTGTTGCCCTGATTTAAATCCTATGGAGTTTGCTTGTGTCTAGACAATAAAGTCCTTCATAAAGCCATAAGCCTGAAATCTTCTTGCTTGAGACGGTAAGTGAAAGTACAATCAGCTGTTGCAATCTGGCGGCGCGACTCCAAAGATCTTCCTTCCGTCCAGACCATCTCCAGCTGCTCTCTGTTTGTATTCATCCATCATCATCAGGATCTGTTTTCTTGACTCCTCACTGAAGATTTCCTCTCAGCTCACACTTTGTACTTTTCTTCAAGGCTAATTCATCTTAGACATTTCCTTCCTTCTTGTACTTTGAGTTCTTCTCCTTTCTGTTTTAATTTTTCTTTTTGTCTCCCATGTCCAGAAGAGAGAGGTTTGATGTCAGCCCCATGGTGGCACTACAAGAGTCGTCAGGGGAACATCAAACTCTTTAGAAGTCACCATCTTGAAACCATTCATGTTTTCGCAAAAATCTCATTAAATCAGAGGGGAAAAAAGGTTATGTTAGTAAATTATTGTAATCTGTAATCTTTTAAAAGTCTTTGAGGATAAAAGATAGACAGAGTATGTTTAATTTAAATGAGAGGAAAAAATCATTGAGCTCTTCACAAATAATATTCCTCGGAGAAAGATACATAGAACATATTTCTCCCTCTACATTGTAATATTATTAAACCATTCATGGAATCTGGATTGATTTCAGCACATATAGGGAACAAGCCTGAGTTGAACACATACGCTCTTTAATCCCTGAAACATCACTGCATCATGAACTGTCATCCACCATTAACTATAACCACGCAGAGGACCTTGTGTCAACTTCTTTAGGTTAAGACACATATGGGATGAACAAATTAAATTAACTAGTTAACTTTGGTTCAGGAGCGAGGCCACGCCTCCACCACACCTCTAATCACCTGGTGAGCCTTCTTATATCTGCTTCATCCATTCAGTACTATTCATCTTGTTCTCTCGACCCCACCCTCCCTATCCCTGTCCTCTTTTATCCTCCCTCATCCATTTATTCTCCTCCCTTTCTCTCATCCATCCATCCCTCCTTACTTTGTCCATCCTTACCCTACCTTACCTATTCATTTTTCCATCCTTATTCACCCTCCCTCGCCCATTCATCTTTCTTCCCTCTTCTAACCATCCATCCTTCCCTCCCTCTTTCATCTATTCATCCCTCCTCATCCTTCCACATTCATTCATCCATCCACCCATCCTTTATCCCCTATGTGTCCTTCCTCCCCCTCCTTCATACTTCCTCCTCACTCTCCCATCCATCCATCCATCCTGTCAGGAACCAAGCAGTTAGGCAACAAGGACAGAGGAAGTAATGGGACATGGTGGAGCCTGATGAGCCTGTCCAGAGAATTACAGTTCCTCAGCCCTTTGCCACTTCTTTTCTCCTCCACCAGGAAAGAAAGCTCACCCCACCTTGGCATTTATATATATCAAAAGACAATACATATAGCCTCCCATTGTTGCTAAATGTGCATTCCAAAACATTAATGCAATGTAAAAAATCCAAATTAAAAATGAATGTTAAGTGTTTGTGTCTTTGCTTATTGTTTGTCCCAGGTACCATCATGGGGGGGTCCTAAGTCGACTAGGGTCGCTGACATCTTGAGACTGAACCCCCACACTGAGTCTCCTCCTCCCAGACACCCCGAATTAAACAAATCTCTCCAAAACGTCATCCATAATTTCATTAAAATCAATAAACTCACATTGTTGAGGTGTGGTCCCTGCTAGTGAATGACAAAATGGAAACATGTATCGTGGTCAAATCAATTGTTATTCTTTATCTGGACAGTTACCAGCAACAAGTCCCGTGATGGGATATTAGTGAAACATGCCACCTTTAACATTACATCATTTCTACGATGCATAAAGATAAAGAGGGTAGATGTCCGCTCCAGGGAATGTGGAGGGGAAAATGTTCCTCCATTCTGATGCACACCTTAAACATGTTTGCAGGTAGAAAGGTACAAAATATCTGAAACACTTCATCACTTGGTATTCGTAACCCTTATACAATGCTGTTAAAGGGAATTGTACCAATTAAGTGTAAATCTTTACTTTTGGGGGGGAGGGTTTTCTATGCATTAAAAATGTATTAGCAAAGGAAATTAAGCTGACCTGAAATAAAAATATGGAATATTTTGGTTCCATATTGTATGTACTGAACTAAAAGTTATATTAAATATAAAAATCTCTACGGTTTTGCATTTTCCATACCACCCCATCCTTTTCTGACTGTAAGACGTAGATAGTTTAGTTCAACACTTTGTCCAAAGAACATGGAAAGACCAACAGAAACTAAATGCGATCGCTTCCGAGCATGTCTCAAAAGCAGAAATATATCTGTTGTTCAACTAAAATCTCTATATACATTTCACCTTTTGATGAATATTAGCTGACATCAAACAAAAATGCTTGAAGCTGGCAGATGAACGGTTATTAATCGGGTCCAATCAGGCTCAGGTTAAATATGTTTTTGATATATCTCCAGTTCCATTTCTGAAAGACATGATGGTGGGAAAAGCTTGGGAAAAAAATGCCTTTGGCTGTTAAAAAAAAAAAAAAAAAAAAAAGAGGGAATGTTCCTCTTAAATGTTGGGTGGGACTGCCTTGTAAAAAGAAAAAAAAAACCTAAGCTCGTCTTTAACCTCACCTGTGAGCCTAGGAACACACCCTAAGGCCTCTGAGCTAATATGAGCCATAAACTGGTCATGCGCCCATCTGCCAGTGTCATGGATGAAGAGCATTACCTCCATAGTAGACCAAATGGGTAAAATGGGTGGGGTGGTAGCAGTTTAACCCTCAGCAGCATACCGATGACTTTATTTCTACAACAAAAAAGTGCAAACAAAAAAACATAGGGCTGGAAGAAAAGCATGTGACACAATCTCTGAAAGGACTTCCCAACTCGCACACAATCGTCCTCCCACCAACAACGCAGGCTTCATCCTCCATTCAACTGGTGTCCAAAGATGCAGCCTTGAGAGAATCAAACCGACAACAGCACACGTTAACCAGGCAAAGCTGCGGCACCGACAGCTTCAGGGCTTTCCCTTATAGAGAAAAAGGTAACAAGGATTTTATCATTTTGCTTTTTAATGATTACAGAAAGGAGAGGAGCTTGGGCAAAAGGTGTTGTTTATCTGCATCTGATTGAATTGATAATCTCTGATACTTTCACTTTGCCTACAAAACATGCAGGTAATGCATTAAATTAGATAAGATGCCTTGAAAAAAAATGTAACTAATATTTTTGGATGTTAAAATTGGCTAAATTTGGGGGTAAAACCTGGAAATAAGACATTTTTAAAGGAAAAAAATGGTAGCTTTTTGAAGTTCACAAAAAGAAATCTGTTGGAAATCCATTTTTATTTGCAAATATGTTTGTTTTATTTCCCCCCTTTTTTTTCAAATAAACTATGCACATAGTTACTCCCTCACTTCTGCATACAGTAAGCCATGCTAACTCTTCCAAAAGTTTCAAAAGTCATGAGGTGGATTAACTATAAGCTGTTCACTCGAAACAATCCTGCAAACTCATGCATTGCAAATACAAGCTGTTGTGTAATTAAAATAGCTGGCCTACAATCAAAGCCCCTGGCAGGAAATTAGCATTATCATATTCTTTTGCATGTGTTTCTCCTTAGTCTGTCAGGCAGATTATGCAACATTTGTTTTAAGTAAATGTCCACTGGATTTTGCAGACATCTGTGAAGCCATGACTCATCATTTTCAGCAGCAAATCTCCCACATATGCTTTTCTACTGTGTGTGTGTGTCACTTTCACAAAAATTGAATTGAAGTAATGACAATTGCTGCAGTTCTACACATTACTTATACAATGCTATAAACTTTTTTGCATGCAAAGCACTTGGAAAGTCTGTGCAGTCAGACAAATCTGCAGAAAACTGAGACAATAAGTAATTTTAATCTGCTAGAAATTAAAAAAAAAAAAAAACTAAAAAAAATAATATGACCTCAACTGTACGAGTCAACAACAGGCTTATCTGACAAATAGTTTTAACCTCAATTAACCTCTGAGGCTTTGAAAAGAAGTAAATTGACATAAAAATATTTCCTGACTTCCTTCATTCATTCATGAAGGAAGTCATTTATCTCTGTACTATCCCAGTGCATGGATGTTTAATTGATCACACGAGATTACTAACGTGTGTTGAGGAATTATCAATGTACTCAAGCAAACCTTTGGAAACACTGGAGGAGCTCTAATGGGCTTGCAAGGCTGATCACGGATAAGTTTTGCTCCTATCCTATACAAGCGAGCCGAGATTAACCCGTTGCATTCAACGCTTTTCCGTCATCACAAGATATTGGCGGAGGTTGACGCTCGCATGTTGAAAGGTTTCTAATCCCGACACTAGCTAGCTTCTGCAAAAACAATTGGCGTGGCCAACCTGCAGTAAAATCTCCTCAGCTTAAGTCTGACCTCCCTCCCATAAAACCCTTACCTCCTATGTCCGCAGGAAATATCTTGCGTCAGCTTTGTGCTTGATGCTATAGAATTAGCGCTGAACAACATGTCTTTCCTACAAAACACAATTAGCTGAGCTGATTGTAAAAAATAAATAGAAACAGATATGTTTTAATCTTGTGCAATTATACTCTTGTTAGGTAACAAATTCCCATGAGGACCAGTCTGAAAACCACTATTTTGCTCTTGCTTTGTCTTTCCTGCAAATTTTTCTGCCACATTTGGATGATTCATTGCATTTGGATGTATTCTAGTCACAGAGGCGCATTTAGCTGCTAACTATATTAAAAATAAGTTCAATTCTGATCAAGGGAGTAATTTCATCAAAATTTATATCATACATCACATATACCTACTTACTCACTTGTATTTGTATGCTTCGTGATCCCTGTTGATTGTAAACATTGCCTAACTTTGTCATTTACAGAGTAAAAAATCCCAATCACACTGTTGACAACAGAGGCACAAAATTAGCACAAAGGTGGGCAAAGGGTTGTACATGTGGAAAAGAGCAATCTAAGAACAGGTACACCTGCGTAAAGTGGGCCAAGTCTCAAGTTCTAAAAGGGCTTAGCAACCTACACACCTCCTTAAGATTATGACCCCTGATCCTGGAATCTGATTGGTTAAGAGAAGCTTTAGTGTCATCCTAAGTAACAGGCTGGCGCATGCTGAATGAAACAGCCCGTAGTACAAATACAGGGAGGTGAGACTTCCATCCTTGTCATTTGAGACCACGCTTGATAACTTGCTGAGGAAAGTCACTGCAAAGGAAACTTGTTGAGCTGAAGGTAAGGACTGCTCAAGAGAAAGATAGCCATGTTTCTTTTTAATTTTCAGTGAGGGTGTTTGTTTATTTATTTACTTTTTTCATCCATTTCGAATGACATTTTCTAAGATGCTCATAGGGATGTGTCAAGGGTAGTAGCTCGTTTTGATGTTGCAGCTCTATTAAAAAAGTGTTAACCACATCTTGCTCTCTAAAGCAGGGTCATGAAGGTTTATCCTCGGTAACCAAAGGCATGTCTTTAAAAAGAAGTGATCCGGCTTCGTCTTTGAAGTCCGCTCATCGATGGAAAGAGCATGGCCTACTTGAAATGAGTTCCAGACAAATGTGGAGCGCATCAAGAATTTAAACCAGCACCAGATGGCAGCTGAGAGAAGTCAAATGGAAGTTCAAGAGATGGATGGACAGAGTGTAGCAGAGCTTGCTCAAGATGTCTTATATTCCTTTTTAGTCGCATCAGTTTCATTGCATCAAGGCCTTATCCATTCGTTTACCTTTTTTTCTGAGCTTGGATTCTTACAAACTGCATGTTATTTGCATTCATCATTGAATCAGCTCTAAAAACTAAATCAAGTGAGAAAAGAAAAATGGCATTCTCTGCCACAGATCTTACAACTTGACATGCAAACTCCTCATGACTGAACTCTAAGTTTGGCCTAATGCAATTAAAGTTAACCTGGCTCTGCATCCTGTCTCTTGTGCTAGAACACCCTGACATACAAGGTAATGATTTGGGAAGACCTGGCAACCTCAGTCTTACAGCTGACCTTGGAAATGAACGATAATGGCATTAGTGGTAGAGTAGGTTATTGACGTTAGAGGTGGCTAATTCAGGGTACAGTTCGCATCCAGCTGAATCAGTTGCATCCGATGCTTGCCCGTGGACTTTGCACTCCAGATTCCTGTGTGTTAAGAGTTATAAAACATCAAAGTCCTTCCAATATTTTCAATATTTCCAGTGCTTTTTATTCTGTAACATGTCATCAAAACTACTTTACACCATACTTATTGACTCTTTGTGCTATTCTGTTCCACTGCAATTGACTAACAGTATTGCTTTAACTCTGTTTCCAGCACAGATCAAGTAAAATGGCCCTTCTCCAGAACCTTCTCTGCATTTTGTGCCTGGTAGGACAAGTTGTCAACCAGGACATGCCTTATGAAGAATTCATGGCTCAGATCCAAGCCTGCCCCAAGGAATGCCACTGCCCCCCGAATTTCCCTCGTGCCGTCTACTGTGACAATAAAAGCCTGAAGAGCATCCCCAAAATCCCTCCTTACACATGGTACCTCTATCTGCAGAATAATCTGATCGAAACCCTGCCATCAGATGCCCTGCAGAATGCGACGCAGCTGCGCTGGCTCAACCTGAACCGCAACAAAATTACAAATGAAGGGGTGGCAGAAGGCATCTTGGGCGCAATGACACACCTGGCACACCTCTACATGGATGATAATCTCCTATCTTCTGTGCCATCCCCCCTGCCAGCCAGCCTGGAGCAACTACGTCTCTCTCGCAATCGCATCTCTAAGATCCCCGCTGGTGTCTTTGCTGGTCTGGATAAGCTTAGCCTCCTGGATCTCCAGGGGAATAAGCTGATGGATGATGCTGTGACTGAAGTGAGCCTAAAGGGTCTCAACAACCTGGTACAGATCAATCTAGCCAAGAATCAGCTGAGTAGCATGCCTCTTGGATTACCACCCACCACCACCCAGCTTTTCCTTGATGGCAATAACATTGATAAGATCCCAACTGGGTACTTCAAAGGCTTGCCAAAAGTGGCATTTCTGAGGCTCAACCACAACAAGCTTGGCAGCAGTGGGGTCCCAAGAGATGTTTTTAATGCCTCCAGCATTTTAGACTTGCAGTTGTCCTACAATCAGTTGACGGAGGTTCCCATCATCCCTTCAGGCCTTGAACACCTTCACCTCGACCACAACAAGATCACAGGTAAGACCGAGTGTTGTTTTCTGTAGACGCATTGAGGAAATGGCTTTAAAGTATCAACGGAAATGGTTTTCGATTAGAAATAATCTCAGTCTTTTCACATTTTCTCCTTTACAGATGTGAGTGCCTCAAACATCTGTCCAGTGTCTGTCGACGACGACTCACTCAACGAAAGCACTCCTCGACTGCGGTACCTGCGATTGGATGGCAACGAGATTGCGCCACCAATTCCCAGGGATGTCATCACGTGCTTCCGTCTTCTCAGGTCTATCGTCATCTGAACATAAAATCATGTTCTAAGCTAATTCCCACAATTAATGAGTTGACTCCGATGCTGATAATACCCGTTAAACTAAACTTATGTCTGACGCTAGTTGACATCAACTTATTTTATTGTTGTAAGTTGTACTAGTAGTGGATGGGATTGTGATAATCTGCTGACTGATGGTTGTGCCTTATACTGGTATAAATATCTGCATGTACAGTTTGGAACCAAATATGCATGAGTACATTATGAGTAAACAAATACAGGGATGATATCTGCTTGTAGCATGCAGAGAACTTTGAGGATTCAGTGTTACTTTAAGCAGGAACCAAAGCTTCTGAATGTGTCTGCAAGATAGAACTTTTTTTCTCTCTTTCTTTGAATACTTTATATTTGTAGGCTTAAAGCCAAATTATTGGTCTTGTGCTCTAGTTTTGTGTTCTTATTTACATAAAGAAAATTCTCTGTTTTACAATTTTGCATATCAACTGTAGGTAACTTATTTTTGTTAAACACTGGGGGAAAATCTTTAGAATCCTGTGAATATTCATGGCCAACACTCCTTAATGTTTTGTATACAAAAGAAATGTGAATCCTTGTTCTTGAAAAAATGCCAACACACTTTTTAATTCTGGTCATTGTTTTTCTGGATAAACTAAGCAGGTGATTTCATTTTCAAATTGTCTTCAATATGAATAAAACATCTTAAAAATAAGCACGTCTCCTGGAGTCATTTTGTGTTTGAGTTTTAAAATCCCAGGATATTACATGAAGAGAGCCTTAATTGTGTTGATAAGTAATGCAGTAATGCTGTTCAGGCTGTTTTATCATACATAAACTATTAAAGATGAGTTCACACCCATTTTTGTCCAGGATATGCAACACAATAACTTTACAGGTTATAACGATCTAATACAGGGGTGCCCAGGTCCAGTCCTTGACGATCCTGCAACTTAGATGCATCCTTTCTCCAATACACCTGAATCAAACGGATGAATTCCCTCAAGTGTATGTCATTCAGCTTTGCAGAGGCCTGGTAACGAGCCATTCATTTCATTCAGTTGTGAGACGGGATGCATCTATAGGCTGTAGGATAGCTCTGGAGGTCTGGACTTTGGCACCCTTGATCCGATACAAAATGAAACAATTAACAATGACATCCGATAAATGAACTGTGTAGCTATGGCCAAAAATGTTGTACATTATGAAATTATTTACATTAGTTTACCCTTGATCCACTAGACTCTAGATTTATCCCCTAAAGAAATAATCAGATTATAAATCAATATCCAACCATTTAAGTCTTTAGGTCTCATTATCCAAATAAAATGAAGAAAAAAACCCCACCTCTGACAATCATGAGACTTTTCAAACAAACTGAGCCGTGCAGGTGGATATGGTTAATTGTATCGCTAAACAAAAACTTCACTGCAAAAGACTGGATGGGATGTTTATTGTCCAGCTATCATAACAGATTTTAAATTTACACACTCTTTTTGAATACCAAGGTTAAGTTAATTTATTAAGGTGTGCAATGTTTGAAGTTTTCTGTTCATTTACAAAAAACTCTCATGAGCAACTCATAACCAAGATAAAAAGATTTTCATGCTGTTCAGATGCTTGAAGAATGTGGAAGTGGGACCCAAATGCAGGGTGAGGAGGCAGGCAGACGTGGGAGGTGATGATTTTTTGTAAAGTAACAGAAGGCACTGCCATAACAGGATACAAAGACATGGATTACCAAAAATAATAAGGCACACCCATACAAATCAGGTGACACAAGGAAAGACTGGGAAAATGAAGAAAACCAACATGAAGATGATAAGAAAAGAAACCAGGGGGTATATATGCACGGTGGGGTAATAACCAAATGAGGAGCAGGTGTGAGAATCAAATGAATACCAGGTGGAGCGAACAGGAAATGAACACAGGAAGGAATAACCCTACAAAAATAAAACAGCAAACCAGAACAGCAATTAAGGAACAGACAGAAATCCAACAAAAAACCACAACGCAAGACTTTCTGAATCTGATGCTTGCAGAAAGCTTTAGAAATCGGAAGATGATAAAGGTCTCACCCAACCTGTCAGAGCTATGGAAACTTAACTTCTCTCCTATGGCAACGAAAATAAAGAGGGACCTCGACCAGTGGCACAATCTCCCCCTATCCTTTATGGGAAGCGTTAGTCTAATAAAGATGAATATTTTCCCCTGAATATCATATCCATTACAAATGTTTCCCTATGGATCTCTAGAAAGGTTGCTCTCAATATTGTGAGGGCCTTTTCTAGGTTCATGTGGCATGGCAAGAGACCTAGTCAGAGAATGAAGGCACTACAGCTACCATCTGACCTTGGGGGCTGGGGTATGCCAAATATAATCTTATGCAACTGGGCAAGTCACGCTCGCTTTTTGTGGGAATGGTTGCATGTTCATCTTGAATCCAAGCCCTGTCTAGATTCATGGTCCTCTTTGCCCTCCTCTCTATGGAGTTTGGTTATGGGGTGTAGGGAAAAAAAATTAAGAAAAATCTGATTATATTCAATACAATCAGAGTATGGCACGATATTACAAAACATCTGGAAAGAGAAAGCTACACCTCACTCCTGACTCCTCTAACAGGGAATCAAGATTTCCCAGCAGGTGTCCGCCTGTATTTTTGACAAATGGCATAGCAATGGGGCACGTGTGATTGGGGATCTATACCATGATCGGAAACTAATGACCTTCCAACAACTTCAATTACGATTCAATATCCCCACAGCACACCATTACGGGTTCTTACAGGTTAGACACTTTTTTAGATCAAAGGATTGACCCCCTCGCGACCAAGTCATGAACAACAGTAATGTAGAGAGATTCCTCATTACCCGAAGAGGAATCATTTGCTTTATTTCTTCCTTTTATGCAATGCTATACTCTCTTAGTCCTGGTGATGTAGCTAGCATTGCACGGAAATGGGAGACTGAATATATCAAGGATGATTGGCTAGGGGCAATAAAAGTTGTCAGGTCTTCCTTTACATGTAACAGACTGAGAGAGACACAATATAAAAAACTACACCGTCTACACATAACCCCTTACATACGTAGCAAGATGGATCGTCAGATATCACCGCTGTGCAATAAGTGTCAAAAGGAGACTGGAACCTTCTTTTAGTCACCGACTGTTACATTGTGGTACAGGGAAATATTCAGGGTCCTTCCTCATGAAAGAATCTGTGCAGTTGTGAAGGACAATGAAAGGTCCTTTTATGAAATGTGGTCTCCGGTACTTGAGTATCTACCTGGAGAATTGACTGAGCTAATAATGAGGGGTCAATACTCCATACAATGGCCACGCCCATCCTAGATCCGTAGGTGTTTCATCTTTTACCACTTTGTTTAAATCCTGCAATGTCCTGTGTTTAAACTCAAATTGACGTATCACCACTTACCATGTGTGAGACTTTGTTGTTTAACAACAATTCAAAATTAATGCCCGATTACTTTTGTCAGTTTCAAGTTATTTCAGTGACCACTGTGGGTTTGTTGGGTTTGTCTTTCATTAACAGAGGGGTGACAACAATTTTGTTCATGTCCGTGTATGATCAAATGTTTCTCAATGTAAAATTGCAAAGATCAATAGAGCACAATGACATTTAGAAGTTCAAAAGAATCTAGAAATAACTTTTAATGTTAAAATTAACAATGGCAGCTGGATAATATGTAAGCCACCAATCAGCCCAAATACACACTTCCCAGGCATTAAATAGTCCATTTCTATAGAGAGAGTCTCTGAAACACCCAGATCTGTCCCCCAATGCAAACATTTGTCATGTAGCTGAAAGCAAAATAAGACATAAGAGATTTAAGTTTCTGAATTGCTACATATTAATCCTGAATGGGGAAACATTTTCCTGGGTTATTGCTTCACATAGATTAACAGGTAACTGTCCAATGTTTTTTAACCCATACTACTGAAAACTATTTCAATATGATGAAATTAAATGGGCCTAAAATTTCTCAATTTCAAACTTTGAAATAATGCCTTTATAT
>JBBBVU010000025.1:18399700-18416378 GCA_037177055.1 Atherinosoma microstoma
AGGCAGGCCGATTTGATCCGGGGGATGAGGGAATTCTTCATGGACGGGTACTCAATGAGGTTGGCGAACGTCGGGATGATGTTCAGGCACAGCTCCTGCTCAGTCACAGATAAGATGATATGGAGTACGACAGCTTTATGATGCAGAGAACTGCATCCATTCTCTCAAGATACCACTAAAAAAAAAAGCTATAAAGAAGAGCACCTGCAGGCAAAATAAATAAACTTGCCAAGGTTTCCATGTGGAATACTAAAAATATACATCCATTAATTAAAATTGGCAGCTCGTTTGGGATTTTCTGCACAACTCAGGAGCTATTTTATGAAAATATTGCCTCCATATACAACAAATCTTAAGGTTATCATCCAAATGTCCCTTTTATACCTGGATCTGTACTGAGGGGGCCTCCAGAGCTCTATAGACCATGGGTAGCACCGAGCTCTTGATGTCCTCCGGTGGCGTCTTTGTCAGAAGCAGGTCCATCTTTTGCAGGAATATCAGCAGGATCTGCACAGCACAGAGAGCCCGTTAGAAAAAAGCAAACTGGAAGAGAAAACTGGCTTATGTTTCACAAAGGAGTACGTGGTAAGTGGAAGTGAGTCGGAACTGGGATTTTAGTGCAACTTTTAGTGCTACTGACAAGACAACATATACTAGTTGATGTGACAGGAACATATTCACAGCAGTGACCACTCACCATATTACTAGCCTGAAGAGGCATGGGAAGAAAAATAGAAAAAAAAGATTTGATAAAGTGACACACAAAGCCAAATAACACAGCATGCGCTTTAGTCAGGTTAAATCCAGCTGATCAACACCGGTGTCAAAACTCAAAGGCAGCATCTAATCTTGCTGCTATCGTGTAAAACAACATCATCAGTTGATGTGCTTTTTCTACCTGGACGGGCTCCTGCTGCTTGAAAACAGGTGTTAGATCGGGCAAGATGAGGCGAGTGTATTCCTCCTTGGTGCACTCCTCTGCGATCAGCAGCACGTTGGGCAGGACGAAGGGAACCATGTCCGGGTTGACGAACTCGGAGTTCAACGCTGGTAAGATGCGATACACCACCACTCTCTGGGAGGAAAAAGGAAAAAAGAATCTGCCACCTTTAGACTCAAGTCTCATTAAATGGTTACATTTCCTGTCCAATAAGAGTCTGATGTCATGATGATGATATATACAGACAATGTTGTAAATTTAGCTTTTGTTCTTCTCAAGTTAAAAGGCTCTTTATTTAAAGCGTACCAGTGCACACTGCCCATCTGTGGATCGTCTTACATAACAACTAGCATGCAGAGCTTACAGGTTGAAAACAATGATGCTATGAGAATAATACTGAAGCTTCCCAGAGGAGAGAGTGCAAGTCAGATGTTTGCCACTGCAGGAGTGAGCACATTCAAAGCCCTTCTGAGAAACAGCATACCACACCAACTTTATTTATAAAGCATTTTAGAACAACCGCAGCTGAAACAAAGTGTTGCACATAACCAATACTAAAACCATAAGAATTCATCAGCACTGTAAGCATCATTGTGGCGCTCTCAAATACGGCTACTTTAAAAGGATGAAAAGTGAAGTATCAGCAAAGCAAATAACCCCCCCCCATTTCACACTGCAGTTCCTAACCAGTAATTTACCTTTGGTAGTTTGGGCAGCACTTTGGGAAGGCCTTTGAAGAACTGGGACTTCTGTAGGTTATCTCTCTGGAAGAGGGAGTCGAAGTACTGCAGGGTGACGGCACCGACGTCATCAAAAAACGGGATCTAGAGTCCAGACAGAAACGCAACAAATACAATCTGTGAAACATTAAAATATCACAAACACATCAAATGAGAATACATTTTGAAAGTAGGTTGATTGGGTTTTTATTTTCACGGACAAACCTTGGTGACCTGGTCGGCATCGGGCCGGACGTTTGGGGTGACACTGAGCAGCATCTTCACATGTTCCCGGACTTCCTCGGGGATCTTGTTTAGCAGTGCTGGACTCATGCTGCTCAACTACAAGAGAACAGCATAAAAAGAAAAGATCTGAATGAGTTTGGGGCATTTGATCCTGCAGTTGAGATATTTTAGTCATCAAATCAAATCTGCGACTTGATGAATGACTTGAATCTGTTAAGGCAGGTTTTACGATCCTTTGTTTCTATTCAGTCACAATGATGCTTTCACAGGAGCCACTCCTCCACTCACCTGGTCCAGCTGCCTGCTGAAACTCTTGAAAATGTCATGCTTGTTCACTGGAAATACAGGCTTGCCCTCGTTGAACACAGCATGCATAACCACGCCGAGAGAGTACATGTCAGAGGCGGCGTCGCAGCTGACGGAGAGTATGTACTCAGGAGCCAGGTACTCGGGGTTGGGGAGGCAGAGAGGAGGAAGGTTGGGCTCCCACTCTTTACATGTGTACTTGGGCTAAAGGTGATGAAAGACAGGGATATAAAGCTTTATGATGAAATGAAATCACCCAGAAGGCAGCTTAAAGGCATGCATGATAAAAAAACTGTATGCACACCTCAGCATCTGAGGGGTTGTTGGAGGAGATGCTGAAGTCAAAGCCCATGATCTTCCAGGCTCCGCTCTTGTTGAGGATGATATTCTCTGGACACAGGTTGCCGTGGACCATTTTAACCCCACTGTGGAGAAAAGACAAACCTTCCGAGATCTGAAGAGAGAGAGAGACGTGCAAATGTCCATTTGAATGAAAATAGAGAACAAAAGAAACATTTCTGCATCATTTCCTGTACTAAGAATCATATCTTGTTGACAGGAAACAGAATAATCTGCTCAGTCATGCCAAATAAACAACCAAAGATACACTTGTATTGTAACTGGTGAACATGACTCTGTACTATCTAAGGAGGAGTATATCCATAATCCTACATAATCCTTCTTAGAAATATCTAAGAAGGCAAAAAATTAAGACTAAGAGAACCAAATAAAGAGGAGTGGGGGGAAGAATTAGCATTAGAGCCTGTCAGACAACGTCTTAATACTGAAAGGTGAAAGATGAGGCTTGGAGTTTATCTGGTTTTACTGACTTAAAGGGGGGAAAATGCATATGAATACAATTTTAACCTGCAGAAGGACACAACAGGATACATAAAACCTGGTAAATACAATGCATGTCTCAAAAAAACCTTTGTTAAAAGCTTGCAAAAAGATTTGCATGAATAATAATTAACTTCACCCTAATTTATATTCTATGCTGTTAACTCTGGTTTGTGGGCTGGAAAAAACAAGGCAATGTAAATTTTAACCTTTGCACAGATGAACTGTCGAGGGTTTCTCCTGACAAGCTGACATTTTAGAGACCAAACAGTTAATTATGACGGTAACTTTTTGATTTAATCAATCATGAAAACGATCTTTAGCTGCAGTTCGATCGATCTCATCTGCGTGCACGCTCACCTGTAGCAAGCCATATTTGGTCTCCACATCATAGAGTTTATATTCTTTAATGTCTTTGGGCACAGGGCTGGGCAGGTTGTCCCACTGGCCCAGCACGTTGGACAGACTGGCAAACACGGGCTCTGTGCAGAATGCCAAGCAGTCTCTGAGGGGCAGAAAACCAAATGATGTCAGTGTGATTTCAAATGACTCATTTTTTACATGAACAAAGACGATAACGTGCAAAGGCTAAAAATTAAACTGATTATTGAGATGTTTGGACAAAAAGAAAAAGAAAAACTGGAGCAAAATAAAGTTAAGTCAAAGATATTCCTTTAGTAGATGTACACACACAAACACAACAGACAAATAGATTTGTTATGCAATCACCGTGACTCTTCCAGAGGATGCTGAACCGTAAGGAGACGCGGATGACGCAGCCTGGTCAGCTGTTGCACGCCTCTTTTCAGTGAATCAATGATTTGGTCCTTGTCAAATTTCTGATACTTGTCGATCATCTTCTTATCAAACACAAATACGGCCACTTCCTGAAGAGTCACAAACAACAAAGCACTCAGATTAGCTGCGTCCGGTCCCAGAGCTATTCCTGTTGTAGAATGACCTGAGATGACCTCGTAAACAGCACAAGCACTGCAAATCATTCATCCCTCCAAGACTCGTCGAAACATGCTTGACAATGATATGATGTGGTCACAGTGAGGCTATAAATACACACACACCTGTTTGGTGGACTTCTTGGTGCCATTATAAATCCTCCAGCACAACCCAGGACCTCCGCTTGCAACATGTCGCCCAACTTCAAACTCCCGTGTCACTGGGTTGCCCATAACAGCGCTGGTGACATCCGCAGTCACCTTAGTGACGGTGCTTTTTAGCTTGTTCAGCATGGACTCCATGTTCAAGCTTGACCTGGAAGCTGAGGTTAGACATTGATTTTGACAAAAAAGGACAGAGAAGCAAGTTAAAGACAGAGCAGAGCTGAGCCGGAGTCAGTCACATGTGGAAACACGATGGTTTTACAATCATTGAAGGAGACAGTCGCGCTCTTCCGGCAAATCCATCAGACATGGACTCTAATGCACCTGCATGAAAATTTGCACATCAAAGTGTCTGCCTCTGTCCTGCCCGAGGAGAATAAAAAATAAAAAGCTGTTCCCAAAAATAAATTCAAAAAAAGACTCAAAGCACACTCAGCTGCACCACAATAAGGCTCTTTCAAAAAATGTCAGTGTGGGCAAAAACACATCAGACAACACAACATAGCTGCAGGTATTGAAGAGCTTTAACAAGGTCTCTAGTCCTTTAATGGAGAATCTGAAAACATCTGGCAGTTATTACTCATAAATCCATTATAATGCTGTAGATTTTAAATATGTAAGTCTTTATAGCCTCCAACAGAAAAAAATGTTAACAAGCATAGATATAAATAAAGCTGTGCAGTTCTCTGGCTAATAATGCTGATGTGACTTCATCCAATGTACAGAAGCATCCCGCTGTGCTGTCAAAATGATGGTAAACAGCTGTGTCAGTCTAGTTTAGACCATTTCTTTTCCACATGTTTTGAATTCTAAATGAATTAAATGCTTAATGAAAGATGTACAAGTGTTTAAAGGAATATGGTATTATCTAAATATGGCTTTAAGGGAATTAGACGGGTGCACTGAACCATCAGAATCTCAATGGGACATTATCACTGCTCACAGTTCACTTTATGTCTGGAAAGAGTTACCTGGGTCAAAAACCAGTGAGTAGTCACAAATGTAAAACTGTGTTTTTGATGTGCAGTGACACAATATTTCAACACACGTTTCCTCTGACTGCAGATCTTAAATATCAATGTGCTTGTAACTTAACATGCAATATGTCAAGCCATTCTCAGCCCTATAACGCCAAAAATACTCAAGTGTAAGCATTAATTGTAGGTGGTAATATAAATTTCAAGATAATGGTCAGACTGGAAGAATGTTGGTTTCACTGAAACCACCAACACGGACCCTATACATAAATACATAACCTAGCGCAATGGTTAGCCTGTCAGCATTCAGAGAGCTCATTTACAAACAGATTGGTAACTTTGGTATGATAAGGACAAATGTTTCTGCAATAACTTCAAACCCTACACCATCCTTAGGCTGGAACTTTGAGTGTTATTTTTCTCGTTTAACTCGACTGGCATGGTAGATGGCGAAATATCTCACTGTTAGCCAAGTTAATCGTCTTGTTCAGGCTAAACGCAGACATCAACGCTGGCAGAGCTGTGACAGTAAAACAATCAGTTTTTATTCTTTTCAAACCTAATTTCAACCCCTTGTCTATTCATGTAGCTAGTCTCATTGCTGCAGAACGCATTGCTACAGCGAAAAGCTATTTTATTGACAGATCGTGGAAGCTAACTAGCCAGCAACGCGTAGGTAAACAGCTTTGTTACACACAAAGAGCGACGGGTTTAATTACAAATAAGCGGTCACAAAAAAACATAAAAGATACTAACCTTAATGGGAAAAAAGGCTTTCGGTTTTCAGGTTTGTTATAAATGGACTGTCGGTAACACCGCTGTCAGTACTGACTGTGAAACACAGCCCCCATGTCTTCCAGTAGCATACGAAATGAGTTAGCTTAGCACGCTAGTAAACCTCAAGCCTTACTTCCGGGTTTTGTCATTTGAGTCAGGTGAATTGACGTCATCACTGGGCTTGTTCTCTTTATCTTGTTATTTTTAAACTTTTTTCCCCTCCCCGGGTCACTCTTTTTTTTTGTAAAGTGTTAAAAATGTTAAAATACCTGGATAATTCACAAACTGAATTCATTTTCTCATGATAGATTAGACTCAATAACAATTAATTGTTACTTGGTGACTTTTGAGACAATATGATGAACTCACGGGCAATAATAAATAAAAATGGGATTCCCAGTTAAGAATATGAAGAATATCATCTAAAAGCAATAATAAATAAGTAATTCCCTGGTGCTATTGCCAATTTCCAGCATCTAAAATATTCACCCTCATAAATGGCGTATCCCATTAAAAACCCACTGATAGACTCCAGGACACAGGAACTGAAAAATGATCAGCAAGACATTGTTTCATTTTTTATTTATTTGATTTTTGTTACACCTTTCAGCATCTTAAAGTGCATTCTAACATGATTTCAGTGTGTTCACACAAAAGATGAGATAAATAATTAAGTGAATTATTTTTGTACAACCTTTCTTCTTGAAAAATAAACCCACAGAAATCTGAATAAGGCAATACATTTGACCAAAGCTTAAATTAGTAGCCTAAAAAATATCAATTCATAAACCTTTTCAATCAAGTCACAATTCAAGTAAAATCCTAAAAAGTAAGAATTAAAAATGCTCCAGTGTCTTGTGATAAATGCATCAAAACTCATCAAATTAAAACTAACATTACCCTGAACTACCTCCAGCCTAACATACTAATGTATCCTCTCATCTCCTATTAAATCCAACATCAACGTCTTCCAAGAAAATGTGATTTATGCAACACAGTAGTGACATTAATGCTTTTTTTCTCTGTTTCCCTAAACAAGAGATACTACAAACATCAGCTATATAATGATAAATAGGTGTATTTGTAGAAATATCAAATCAAATCAAACTTTATTTATAAAGCGCTTTTTATGCCAGAGGCAACATAAAGTGCCTTACATAAAAGCTACATCTAAGTGTCCAAATTAACCTAAAATAAAAACCCTCTTCATTCATTGGTACACAAGCTTATCATTAACAACGGCTGGAAAACAGCTGGCTAATTGGCCAATGAGTCTCGTTAGTATTTTATTATTTATAAAAAAATCCCTTTAACAACCTTTTTAAATTCTTACCACCGTTGTCTTACAGTAATACCTCATATTTGGCAGGAAATGTATGATTTAACTGTTGACATATACGACGTAAATTCTGTGACAACAAGATAAAGTTGAGAAAATAAATTCTTAGAGCATCATTACAAACATGGGATCAGATAAAGCACAATTACAGTTTTCAAAGTAGTGCAAAATCATGTACACTTATGGCTGAAATAATGCCTTGATCAAAAAAAAAGCTCCAAATTCTTCATTGTAGCAGTTTCAAGTTATTAGTAGCTGCTTTTAGTCAAATATCGTGTCAGCTGATTTTGTGAAGTGCCTCTGAGAAATCAGACCAGTACCAGTTTAGTTTCAGAAAGTGCTGGAGAAGTGCTGGAGGAAGACCACAGGGTGATGTTTCTCAAACTCTTTGAGGAGCTTCCTCTTCTCTTTGAGTGGCATGCTCTTGCTGGACGAAATGTCACGAAGAAGCTGTTTAAGGCTTTCCAGGGTGGTGGCCTCGCGCTGGTCCTCGTACTCCTGTGGAGTCATCTGCTGGCAGAAAGTGAAGGCTGCAACACAGAAGGAAGGACATTTAAGACATTTTGGTGCGGAGCAGCGGTGCCTCCATGTGGACAAAACCCAATTCTTTACAATTCTGGCTGAAATATCGTTACTTACTTGCTATTGAGTCGGGGTCTTTGCCCTGCTGCAAAGTCCTCAGTGTTCTCCTCACAGCTTCAATCAGGTTTGTAGGAGTCTATCAGGGAGGAAAAGCAAACATTGAAGCGGTGACTCGGATTCCAGAAGGTCCAGTATGGTCTCTCAGTGTAAAGCAGGGACCATAGGAAACATCACATAAAAGGAGACCTCATGTAGTGGAAACTCACACGACTAGATTGAGTTACAGCCAATTGTTAAATCAAAGCAACATTAACGACTAAGGAAAAGTCTTGAGCCACCCCTCATTTCTTTATACATTACCAGGAAAGCAGGAAATAGGTGCAGTTTATTGAAACATGTGCAAACATAAGCGAACAAAACAGTCTGAAACTTTCTAGACAATTTTTCTCGCAACTTCCTTGAGTAGTCTTCATTCAGACTTCTTGAAGGACTTTTCAAAGAAAGACTTTTGTTCCGTTCTCTGTCCAGATGATCCTACACTGCTTCATTAATGTTGTGGTCAGGGATCTGGGGGGTTTTAGTCCCTCCATCAGACCTGCTGCCGCTCATTTTCAGGCCAGTTCTTGTGTCATTTATCATACTTCAGCCTTTTCTCCTCGTTTTCCTTCCTTAAGAATAACTTCTTGGCCCTTCCATGGAGACCATTTCTGATGAGGCTTCAGCCAACAGGAGAAGATCAACTGAAGGTCCACATCTGGTCCAGATGTACCTCTCAGGTCACATCTCAGATCAATGATAGAGTTTTTCCTCCCTATAGTTGTTCAGGACATCACTTTCATATACCATTCACACCGTAGATAGTTTTTAAAGCCCTGAGACTTCTTCTCTCATCCTTCTCTTGTTTAGTTTCTTAAAGTTTTCAGCAAATACCTTTTTGGGAATCACTAACTTGGAGCAAACATGTTATTTTATACCTGTTAAACTGTATTATCTTTTACATTCAGAGACAATTCAGAAGATAGAAGAGTACCTTGAAGAGTTCAATGTGATTGTCCATGAGAAAGAACGCCAGGGTTTCGCTCTGTGACCGAGTCAGCTCATGGTTCTGAACGAGAGCTCTCTGGAAGCTGCGGCAGACCAAGTTCCTGTTATCAGTCTGGGAAAGAAAAACAAACCTGTCGGTAAGAAAAGCTCTCGTACAATCACAAAAACAGACACAATGTCACAGTTTTTCCATTATTTTGTATACTAGATAGACATATAAATACGTTATTGATCCCAAGGGGAAATTGTAAAATAAGTAAATAATACTGTAAGTGTGTAAAAGGGTAAAACCGACTGTATGCTTATTGCAAAAGTTATGTGTTCTACCTGCTTCTGCAGCCGGCAGGCATCCGACTGAGCAGCTGTGGCCATGAAGGTCAACAGTCTCCGCAGTTCATCCCTCACGCTCGTCTCCAGCAGCCGCAAACACAGCTGAGATGCTCTGATGGCATCCTGAGACTTCCCTTCATCTGGAAATAAAACGAGAGCAAGAGGTGGTTTTTTTGACTATCATGAAACGTTTGTCAACAAACGTCAAATATTTAAGACTGGGTCTTCAAATCTCACCCAGTAAATTCAGAATAGCAGCGTGTATATCCAGGTAGCGTCCTGACAGAAGTGGAGCCTTTTCCTGTACACTGTAGTACTTGGCAATAGTGTCGAAGAGCAGTCTTTTCTGGCTTGCCATGTGTTCCGTGTTGTCATTGTTTAGGGAAGCATCACCATCTTGTTGGCCTAGTTGTTCCCCTGCAACCACGATCAGCTGGTCAGGAAACAGCTCCAAGCAGTCTGCTGCTGCTGACAGCCATGCGTCCAACCTGAAGGAAAAATACAACTCTGTCACTAGTGGTAAGCAAATATCCAAGGAACAACACGGAATTAGGTATTATTTACCCAATGTCACAAAAGGTTTAAAATGTTTAACTTAGTACTGACTGGGGTAGGTTGAGGGAGTCAGGCAGCTCTCTTTGCAGGCACGTGTTGGAGAAAATCAGGTCCTGGCTGGCCAGAGGAACTCTGCAGGCTTGGGGGTGAACCCTTTCAGGAGAGGTTAGGATGCAGTCTAGCATGGGCAACTCTATGATCTGCAGCAACTGTAGCAGGGTCTGTTGCTTCCAAACCTCATCCACCACTAGGAAAGAAGGAAAAATAGAGAAAACGTCTTCATTCTGAATGAACAAAGATGGCTACCTCACACAGAGACCCGACATATTGACGAGTTCTGACAGGTTTGCTTATTACCAGCTTTAGAGAGAAAGCTAGGAGTCGCGGTGGTTGTGTTCAGATTTAGGGAAAAGGATGGTTGTAGGTCAATGGTTTTCAGAAGCCTCTCAACTCTCCTGTCTGGTGGTCCGACAGCAAGAGGGTTTGATATCGTCCTCAGCTCATTCAACCTGAGACAACAGGAAGCATTTTGAAGATTAATAAGCATTTAGGTCTGTGATCGTTTTTCTGGGACTAAATAAAATGAGTCATTACCAAAATATAATTGTGTTGACAAAAGAACTCATATTCGATGAGATTGATTTAACTTTAATTCAATTAAAAATACAACTCTAGGAAAGAGTCAATCAAGCAGCAATGTAAATGTAAATGTTTACATTAAAGATGACGTCTAAACCAGATCAGCGTAACTTGTGGACGGAAGGAAAACAAAGTTGTACAACATCCACATGTCACCACCACTTGTATCGCTTTGCTTATGTTGCAGAAGAGACGTATTAGATGAAGTAAAGTACGGCAGAGGAAGAGTTATTTTCTCAAAACAGATTCATCCTTGTTGGAATTATTTACTTCTTAAACAAGTAAAAGAAAGATGCCCGTAAACACGTCATAAACAAGTTGCAGATAGAGGAGGAAATGCGTGCAGAAGAAGCGTCTCCACCTGCAGGATAACCACCACCTCCCTAACCTAAAGCGAAGGTAAATACAGAGTACTTGGATTAAATTACATTAATGTTCACCTTACGAAACACTGGTGTTAAATGTTATTGTGTCATTTGAAATTTTGTAATTATGTATGACTCAGCTTGGGCTTATAGTGCAATATATTTAATGGATAGGATTTATTATTTGTGTGTGAGGTTGATTCCCTTTTTTTTTTGCTTCAGTTTAGCCTTTTAAAGAATTATATTCAATTTCAGATATATGGCCACAGCTGGGTGGCTCTACTCAGGATCAAAAGAAATATTAAAAAACATTTTTGTGATGTAGATTACAGAAAGAAGCCTCGCAAGTCAAGGTAGAGGTCTGGTAGCTGTTTCCATGGGTTTTCTCTTAGAGAAATCCAGAGTTAATGTTTCGGATTCATTCATCACTTATAGAGCAGATAGGATTTTGTTGGAAGGGGACAATGTGGTGTTTTAATTTGTTGCTATATTATGTTGTATTGGCATGAAAAGATAGTGATCCTTCTATAATGTTCTTGTTTATGTTTTCCTTTTCTCACATGTTACAATAGAAATAAATACAACTTAAATATATAAGTATTGTTCGTGGGATTTTACACATTTATAATGTTTTGACATTAATTAACACGTAATATCACAATTGTAATGTCATGATTATTTCTCTGGCAATAATCATACCAATAAGATCTATAATCATGACATCCCTAAATGTAACAGATCACAGAGGCGGCTCTCCGAACCAACCTTGAGCTCTTCTTCCTCTTCGTCTCCCATTCCAACGGTGGCATGTTTTCTGCATCAGAGCTGCCCTCCTTCATGGCAGAACTGCTCATCACGTTGTATTCCAGAAAGCGATAAAGGCTGCAGCTGCTGTCCTCAAACGTCACCTCCTTTTCTCTGCGGAACAACTTCGTGCCCACTGGCTCAAACACCTTGGCCTCCATCAGAGCCTGGCAGAGTCGAGCGGCTTTGAGGCGAGACACCTCACTCGTGCAAAACGCCACATTCTGCATCAGATAACTGAGAACTGCGTCCACGGCGTCGGAGCCAGTGAAACATTCAGCATGAACACGGAGGTGTCTCCTGCAGCGACGCACCTCTACCTGAGTCTGCAGGGCATGGATGATGTTGTGCCACAGCTGGGTGGCTCCAAAGGGTCCTGAAAATCCTATTTGGAGACATTAGGTAAGAAGAAAAGGACTTAATCTTTTGGGATTCTGCATACAGTGGGTTTAAGACTTTATCTTCAGTCCATCTTCAACCCAAAAGGATGGAACTAGTTTAGCTTAAATGATACAAAAAGAATACTGTAATTCTCCATGACTTCACTGGTGTCTGACATAAAGTGTAGGCATGAGTGATCTAACACAGGTCCATCCATCTGCTCCACTGAGAGTAACTCTTAGATAATCTTGCTATAAACCCTATGAAAAGACTGTTTTCAGGTTTTTGGTGGCCAATTGAGTGGTTGAAACTTTTCTTATCTACTTATTCGTTGCTAGTATGTTTACTGAAAACAAAACACTTTATAGTTCAGTGATGAAGCATTAACAGTTCAGCTATTTCAGATTTAGTGTATCGCCTTCAAAAGGCTTTGTTGTGTGTGTGTAAATGTTGACATTTAAGCATCATTTACCGTCTCTTATTGTAAAAAAATAAATGCCGACACATAAGAAGTTCAAGTTAAAGAGCTAGTTGTAAAATGTGAAATAAAGACAAGGTCGTAAGGCTCAATCTGTAAAAAAAAAAACCCAACAACTTTATATGGAGACTTTTAATGGTGTACCACCACCATTCAGGAAGAAAGATTAATATTTTACTGAAATGTATTGTCACATAGGTAAAGTAACCCCCCTAAACATAACCCGGTGTTCACTGACCCCCCCCAAAGAAAAACAACAACCATAAAGTGAAATCCTAAGCAAAGAAACTGAGGGTCAAGGAAAACAACACGACTTGTACCCCACGTCAATGAGCGGTGAAAAGTATTTATTCACACAGCTGTGGTGGTATGTTCACGTGGTCACAAATACATGAAAGATATAAACTGTCATAAAATTGCATTATTTCTACTCAAATCTTACCATGTTGAATGTTTTCACGGAAACTTCTTGTTTGGCTGTTCAACCTTCTGAACCGAGGAGTCAAATCTACCGCCATCATGAGAATATAGTACTACGTCATCCTCTTCTTCTTCTTCTACTTCTCTGAGAGACTGATACTCACTGCTGCCCCCAACAGGTGAGAAGAAGAACTCCTCGACCTGTTTAAATCTTCAGTCCCTATCACTGGTCCCTATCAATGACTGTAAATATATAGGTCCCTATGCTAAAATGACAATAGCAACTTATGTTTAATCAAGTTTTAAAAATTTAAATAAATAAATAAATGGGTTAGTTCCAGTGAAAATGTGAATGCTACACTGGATTTATATGTGATGACTATATGACTATACTATATGTGATGCCTATATGTGATGTGGTATTTTATTAATTTTTGGGACTCACATGGAGTCCATTGAACTAACTACCACTCTTTATTTCCTTTATCATTATCTTTTTTTACTGTCCCTTAACAGATTTGACAGATACTAATTCTTATTTAGTCGTTGTCCCCCCCTTGAAGTCTATGTATCTGTGAACTGAATATGTACATGTTCAAAGAAAACGAAAACATGTTGTGTACTTAAACTGAGTTTTGTGAAAATGTAACTTCAATTTCATTGAATCCATCCACATCCCTGTGGTGCGTATTTGATCTGAAATTAATGTCAAACAGTTTGAATATTGATACATTTATTTTCAAGGTTTGGATTATTTCAAAGCTGTCACCAAGCATTAATGTAGGCCTGTTATATAAGGCAAGGTATGTTACTATGGTCATGTTACTGTGTTACTGTTGTGTTACAGTGATTTACTTTTACTGTGAAATTTGTATTAGATATAACAATAAATCCTTTCAATCTAACATGCAGGACAGGGTGTAGGTGTTGCAGGTGTTGTTGTTTAGTTACAGAAGAGAAGAGTGAGTAAATACTGTCACCTAATGGATGGAAGAAATCATTGCAGATTGTTTAATCTAGCAGGAGTGTATGGTACTGAATGTACCAGCTGTCAGAACCCTGAACAAAATAAATAAATAAATAAATAAATAGATGAATAAATAAAGGGCGTCCTATTTAATTTAGATGATTATTTTCTAAAGCATATTAGGAAACAGCTGCTCAGCCGAACATACAAGAAAACAATTGATAAACTCTCTATCGACAATATTTTACATATATATTGTAGGTACAGTTGAATATTATCAACAATTTCCAAAAAAAAATTATTTTTCTGCGACAATATAACCTTTAAAACTGATTTCTGTCCCACTTTATGCCACATCCGTAAACATAAACGTCCCACGTGAAGGGAGAGTGGGACGTACCATCTCAACTAAGAACAATAACGTGTATATTATTGTTCTGCATATTTTTATTTAAAGTAATCATGCTCATTTTGTAATTATACATTTACATCTAAGAGAAAAAATTTTTTAATTAAGAATATTTAATTTTAAATCCTCTATTTACGTTTGTTTTGTTTTATTTTTGCAGGTGAACACCCCCGTGGACCAGATGGTTCCGTCTGTTTGTCTTCGCAGAGCTGCACCAGAGAAGGACCTTTAAACAGCGAACAGAACAGAACTGGACGACGACGACGACCCTCCACTTCTGAGCCGAACTAGTTTTGGTGCCAGTCTCCCTTTTCTAGAGACTTGAATTAGGTAAATTTCGTTTATATTGATGGCTATGAGTGATTTAATTCGCTGTCTTTATAAGTTCAACATCGAGTCGTTTGTTGTGGAGCGGAAATCCAGTTCACGGATTAACTGTTCAAGAATGTCCTGACAGCTAGCGCGTCAACGCTAAAGTCAAAGTAAATGTTGTAAGAAAGAAACCGTAATTATTCTTATTCGAGCGAATAACATTACTAGAAAGATTATCCAGAAAGACAAGAAAGTTACGTAAACAGCAGTGTTTGATTTGACAGGTCGCTTAGGCATATCTTTGGAAGCGGAAAGCTCTTGACTTCTTTCCTGTCACGATAAAATTAAATATACTATTTAACGTACACGAAGCCATTGTTTTAGTCAGTATCTCAGATCACGTGTACCCACTTCTTAAGCTTGTGTGGATGTTTTTTTTTGTCCATGTGCAGAACTGAGCGACCAAAGATTTTCCATGGAGAGTTGAGTGACGGCTACAACAGCCAATAAGGAGAGTTTCCATGTGTTTAGCCCCGCCTCCCCCATCCACTGCTTTGTTTACATTATACTGCAGTCAAATGTGGATCCTTCAGGCCTTTTTCTCTGCAGGAGTTATTCTAACAGTATGATTTCTGGAAATGACCTTCATTTTTTAAATATGTGTAATCCAGTGAACATTTCAGATTTGTGTTCCTTGTTTTGCCTCAACATCAACATGCCTTTTATTCTCCCTAATAGTCAGACTGCTTACAGAGGCGTTTTCATAATGAAGCAGCGCATGACAGAGGACACTTAAGCCATAATAAGTTTTTGGACACTGCTGCTTCAATCCCTCCAGATTATCTCTGAAAATTGGCCTGCTGTGTTGCTTTGACCTAGCTGACAAGTGTAGCAGATGATGTAGTCGCAGACATTTGTCCCACACTCCCCCACCCTTCTTTCTCACCCCCTTGAGCTATCTTTAAACTGCATGAGCTGAGTGTGTATTCATTTTTGGCTACAGATAACTGAGACCAGAGACAGGAACACCCTGGGGTCATCTATCCAGCACTGTATATCTGAGATAATATTAGAAAGGCAGAGGCCTTTCATCGTAGGTGTTACAGTATAAAAGATTTTATCTTGCAAAGTGTGGCATTCAGAGTTTATAATAAATGGGTGCTAACGTGCACCACCCCTTGTTCTTTTTATGCTGGTATGCTTTTTTGGAAGACACTCAACACATGGTTGAATGTAACAGGATAGCTTTTATTGTTGGGAAGCCCTCTGTTGTTCCACGTTGCCCCGGAGACATAACTGATCTCCGTATACAGACTACAAGCAAAGACAAAACAATCAAGGTCTTTTTTGTTGTTTTGTTTCTTCTCAATGGCTGAGTGCGACAAAGTATTAGAAAAAGCCTTTATGTTTAATTTCCTGTCAAATTTCTTAGGGTTGTTTGCAACTTCTCTTGTGAAGCTGTGACCCAAGATGCCTCTAAATGATGAGCGGCCCACCTCCACATCCAGCGGCGAGGACCAAAGCAGCGATGTGGAGTCAACGTCTGAGTGCTGCGACAGCATGGCGTTGTCCAGCGACCAGGACTGTTCACGTCACAGCTTCAATAGCGACTCCTCCAGCAAGCATTGCACCCCCTCCTGTAAGTTTGCCACCAACATATTTTTTACTCGTCCTATCATAAACTTACAGATCTTCTTATCATTCAGTGTACTCACTAATTGACTATCTTTCATTGTTTTCCTTTCTCTGATGCTTTAAAATTTGGATTTACAGTCATCTGTTTGTGCATGTTGTCTAGTTTCAACAGTTGAAATCAGATTAGCGAATAACCTCTTACCCCTGTTGTCATGCAGCTCTAACAATCATGTCTCCCCACTTACAGTTTGTTTAATGTTTGTAACCCACAGCAAGCCCACCCAAAATTTTGACTCTAGATGAAGTCATGGATGCTGGAAGAGACCTGTTCAATCTCAAAATTTCACACGAGATTGCTGTGAACCCAGATTTCCGTATGGAATTGAATAGCAGACAGCAGCACAGGTATTCACTAATACACTGCTTCTCAGTTGGGGGTACGTGAGAAAATATATAAACATAACAAAAAATAGCATTCATGTACAATATTATTCA
>JBBBVU010000025.1:18416478-18428969 GCA_037177055.1 Atherinosoma microstoma
CACAAAAAACTTGAAAACATGGTTGAAGCGTTGCAGCTCTGCTGCTGACAACACAAAGTCAAATAGCAAAGAAGGTGAAAAATAGAGGTTTCATTGGGATTTACTGCAACCCACTCAAGGGATTAGGTTTCATATGTGGGGAGAAACTAGCTAACAGCAGCAAGAAGCTAGCGCATCGCCTGTGGTGTTTTAGCAGAAAGGTGAAGGTGCTTGTCATGTTGGTAAGCCACCTGAGGTTTTTAGGATGCAAATGGCTGATTCAGTTCAAAAGACTCGATACAAAAATCCTCTACCACAAGGCCAAAGAAACCTTTCATCCTTGAAGACCTCCTTCGGAAGTGATGATGGACAAAAACAAAGCAGAAAAACTTAAATCTGCGCCTCTGTCAGAAGACACGGTTGGCTGCAGGAATCAGACATCGTTGAACAAGTTAGACTTGTTTTTCACTTCAGCTGGATGAATCCAGAGATATGAGTGAAAATCCAGCTTGTTGCTTTTGTTCAATATGTTAACGGTGTTAATAATGTTAATTATGGACACAGGGAAAAACCGGAGGGGGATATCTTCAATGTTGTTAACACACTTTTCCATGAAAATGCTCTGAGCTTTTCATGATGAGAAAAAGGTTTGCCAGGATTTCAGCCATGGATGATTGACATTCGGCCTCTTTGAAATGTCTTCTTTTAAAGCACAGGTGTCAAACTCCGGTCTCCGATGGCCGCTATCATGCAGGTTTTTCTTGTTTCCCTGCTCCAACACACCTGACTGAAATGAGTGGGTCATTATGAAGAAGTTAACGAGAAGCTGTTGGACCCGTTTATTTGGTATTAGGTGTGTTGGAGCAGGAAACCCTCGATGACCACAGTTTGACACCCGTGTTTTAAAGTATTTGGAATCTAAAAGTAATTTTTAAATTATGAATTTTAATATTAAATCAACTGATGGTAAAGTGTCTATGGCTCTGCATTTTCTTTGCAGCCTTTTAAACAATCCACTTTAAACTCAGTAAATGAATTCCAGGGATTCCAGAGAAGTGAAGTCATTTAATGGGCACCTCATGTTTCTGTCAAACGTTCACTGTTTACAGATCAGTAGCCAGCCGAATAAACCTTGTGTTAGGTGAGAGTTTTACAGAAGGGTTACAATATCTACACGTCCTTAAATTCATTATCTTTGTAAACAGAATTCCCATTTAACACTTTTCATACCCCGGATGTTTGTGATTAGAGAGAGATGGTTGTGGTTAGAGCTGTCGCATTCACAACTAATTAGCATGCAAATCATTTCAACCATCAGTTTTGTTCCCTTTTTCACTAAAGTACCGTAAGCGGTACTTCTGGAACTTAAGTAACAAAGCTGTCACAAGCTGGGTATGACATTAATATCCACAAAGCCTAATAGGAACATGTACAAAGAACTTAATGAAAATGAGAGGTGACAACCAAGTACTACAGGCCAAAACTACTTCCATCCTCCTCTTCAGAAATCATCCTGGTTGAAAATAGAAAATGTGCCCCTGAAATCCAACAGAAAATGTTAAACTTTGATATTTCGATCCATTTCTAGACTATATATTTGCCCCTGTTTTTGTTAATCTTGAACAAAATCTGAACTCAACACATGAGCACAGAGGGTGTTGAGGGGAGAAAAACCATTCACTGTAATCACCACACATTTAATCTGGGAGCAAATTTAATTTATTTTAGTGCAAAATGGATCCCTTTTAAGTGCACCATCTGCTCTAATATAACAGCAGTGAGCTTCCTCAGCCAGTGGAGGACAAAGCACAAGTCAAAACATAACAGATTCCCTAACATACTTCTTCTGATTACCTAAAATTGCCTTTTTATTTTTCTTTAGTTCATGGAATCAGATAAAAAACAAGATCCACAAGGCTTTCTGGGACATCCTGGAGACTGAGCTGAACGACGACCCACCCGTCTATGAACATGCCATAAAATTACTGGAGGAGATTCGTGAGGTTAGCATGTGAAATCTGATGTTAACAGCTGAACCAGTTTAAATGGGACCACTGCTCTGAACAAATATATTAGAACATCTGAAGCTCCTTTGGCCTGATTTAATGTACATTCTTCATCATAATCTTGAAACCGGAATTGAAAGAAAACCTCAAATTAAACAACTCGATCACACTTTTTATTCCAGATCTTACTATCATTCCTGAACCCGGGTGCCAATCGGATGCAAACCCAGATCATGGAGGTGCTGGACATTGATCTGATTCGTCAGCAGGCTGACAACAACGCTGTAGACATCCAGGGACTTGCCTCATACATCATCGCCACCATGGGCAAGTTGTGTGCTCCAGTGAGGGACAATGACATCAGGAGGCTACGGGAAAACACTGAGAACACAGTGACACTACTGAGGTAACTACAAGCTTCTGGTTTACCGCACATATAAACTACTTGTCTTAAAGAACATGTTAACTTTGACTTTAGCTGTTTATCCATGAATAAGATGCAACTTAATAACATCAGCTTTTTTTTTTTTGCTTTTTTTTTGTACATCCCAGGGAGATATTCCGTGTTCTGGACCTGATGAGGACAGACATCGTCAACTTCGCAATTGAAAGCATAAAGCCGGTGTTGCAGCTGAGCGGTGTTGAATATGAGAGGAAGACATTTCAGAACATCCTGGACAAAACACCCAGTGAGTAAAACAGACTGGATTGGGAGAACCTACAGTACGTGGATAAAATTACTATTAGGGATGTCATGATTATAGATTCTCTCGGTACGATTACGGTCAGAGAAATGACCCCGGGTTTACAATTACCACAGTTATCACGTGTTAATTCATTTCCAAACACTATAAATGTGTAGAATCACATGAACACCTAGTTTTATTTCTATCTTATGATGTCAGTAATATAATGCAGTTTATTCCGCTGGTCAATGCACACTGACGACTATAAGAGGACACACGGAGTCAGTCGTGTTTCTGCATACAAAGTTCAAGCCTTTTTTGTTTTTTTTGCTTCTCTATAATGCAACCTTAAGTAAATATGTTGGGCTGTAAGTCCAACCCAAGTCAGACACAGTTACAATGCTACAAATGACACGGTGTGGTGACACTTATTTGGAGACTCTCACACAAATCACCTTTTATTTTGAAGGTGTGAGTTTCGGGAGGAGCCGGATGTGTTTTGGAGAACGTGGAGTTGATAAATTAGTTGATAAAAACATTTAATTTCAACAGGTAAACATTAACATCATTTAAGCCTGTTACTGGGTTTTTACCTTTCCTCTAGCATATAAAGCTGGTGGTTATCCTGCAGGTGATGAAATATTCTCTCTCTACAGCTCTCAAAGAATGAAAACACATGCAGTGATGCATGGATGTTGTCTAACCTTTTTGGTTCCGTGCACAAGTTCCGTGCCAATATGGTTCAGGCATAATCTTTTATGGAAAGTGAAGGCATTGAGGGATCTTTACGATTAATGAATCATGGCGTATGATACAGTGATTAATTGTGAAATTAAATTATCGTGGCATCCCTAATTACCAAACAATACAGATTACTGCAATAATGCTGCTACACTAAACTGCTGTGACACTCCCTCAGGTGCTTTAAACCACACCACCTCCTGGATCCAGTCTGCGCTGGAGGAGCTGCTGTCCAGCACCGTCCCAGCAGAAAAAGCTAATGATAATGGGAAAGGACAGCGAGCCATGCCTGGGCCCTTCCAGCTCATCAATGCCGCCTTTCTTCGCCTTCTCACGTGGGACTATTCAAAGAACCCAATCCCTGAGGTGATGCAGTTTCTCTGCCTATTATCTGTGGAATCTCCCCGTTGAGGGTTTAGGATATGATATTAGACGATGTTACTGTGAGAAGTCTTTTTTTGGGATGTTTTATTGCTCTGTGTTGTACTCCAGTGATTTTTAGAATGATAGAAATAACATATAAAGTATCTTGGTTCTGCTTTAGATTTGGATGACAGATGAGAGCCGTCTGCAAGAGATTCAGTGGCAGCTTAAGCAGTGTCAGGCGGTGAATGAGGTGCTGCTCATTGTGTACAGCACCATAGGAGGGCCTGTCCACGGCCTCCCCTGTCTGTCTGACCGCTTGAAGAGAATGGCCAGTGTGCTGTTGGATGGGATGCACAGACCGTCAGTTCCCTTTTTATTTGATTTCCTCTTTACATCATATGAGACACGAGCTTAAATCTTAACATTTTTTCCCTTTTTTTCTAAAGGGACTTCAACCTAGAAGAGTCGCTAGAGGGTGTCAGCACTCAGATCTGCTGTGAGCTCAATAAGTCTTTAACTGAAAGGGACTACCTTGCACTGACCCCAGAGCTGCAGGCCACGCTCAGGGGCCAGATCTGCAACATCACCCAGAAGGACAATCCTATTCGCACTCTAGTTGGTAAGAGACATTAAGCTTGAAAGTGTTCAGTAAAAAACAGGAGAGATGAGGAACCCGTAAAACTTCCAGATCGGGAACTTTCTGACCTTGTCTTGTCCTCTGTCTTTATTTATAGAGGATCGCGTGCAGCAGTACTTCACGGCGCTCATCTCTGACCCCAAACCCCGACTTAAACTTGAAGAGGTACCAGCCGGCTTGACTGCAATCAAGCCTGAACTAACACTGATTGGAAAAACGTTCATGTCGCTGGTCAACTACAACAAGGTTGTCTATGGACCTTTCTATGCTGACATCATCAAGAAGCTGATGTTCAGCAGCAGTGGACCAGAAGCAGAGCTTCCTAAGGACACAGCTCAGGAGTCTGCGACCAGCGAATGAGAGAGCACTGTGGCTTATGACTGACTATTTCTGTCAGACATTGCTAATTATGAGGAGGTGGGGCACTGTCAAACTTGATATAAGAGAAAATAAAAGCATTTGAAGGACTAAAAGAACAAAGTCAAAGAAAAAAATTGTGAAAGAAGAGATGCTCAGTGGATTCTGGGAGGTATCCCAGTGTGGTTTTTAAAACCACACTATGCAGGATATGCAGTGTATTTTAGGCACATTGTGCTCAGCATTAAGTGTGACCTTCATCCTTTTTACTTACCTATAAACATTCACAACTACACACTAGGAAACCAGTGTTACATTGATCCTTTTCCTACCCAATAGAGACATCCCATTGAATTTCTTCCCAACTTCCTTTTAACGTTTGTGGCTGTAGATAACAGAAAAGGGCAAAACTAGCGTATTATGATACGTACAGTCAGCTTTATAAAACAAAACAGATTATACTTATATTTTTAGTACAGTAGCAGAGTAACATTTCAGATTCTTTACATAGACAAGATATTTATCATATATTGATATTAAGGTCATTAAACAATGCAGAATATGGTTGATAATAGTTATATTGTGCTGAGCAAGTGCCACAGTTAAGAAATTAATGCAAAAACTGAGTTGTTTATCCAGAGTTCATACATTGATTGTTGTCCCTTACCCTCTTTTTATTATTTTATTGTATTTTTTTGTATATCAGCCATAGAACTAAACGTTCTGTCTTGTTTTGAATCCTTACTTTGCAGAGCAAGTAATGCCTCTTGTCTGCATGAGTTTAGTTATCACTTGAGTACTTGGTATATTTGACCCACGTTATATCTTTGTTGTGTTCTATTGCTTATCTACTAGTGACTTATCTTATACTGATGTTGTTGTTACGCTTGTTTCATTGAGAGGTACTGTACTTTTTTACAGTATTGCCATGTTTGCTGTCAAACATGTCGGGAAACAGAGGTGCTAAAGTGAAGAGTGAGTTGTGTGTGCAGAATTTCCAGCGGACCTTAATATGCACAGAGAAAAGCATTTATGTAGTTCTACAAAAGTTTACATGAAAATGTGGGAAGTTGTGGTTCTTTTCTTCTGTACCACAGTTACTATAATAAAACTGAAAAAAAGAGCGCTTTTATTTTTACTTTTTGTAGAAAAAAGCTGAGAACTAAACAATTACAAAAAATAGACGATACAACCCTTAAAAACATGAATATAATGGAAGTAGATAACTCATATTATAAGAAATAAAATTCTTTATATAGATTATATAATATATGTATGTATTATATAGTATACAGATATTAGTATAAAAATACTTTATATTAGGATAAATTATTTTTAATTTCAATTCATTTCATGTAATATAAAAAAAAAAAAAAACAGACCCCTATGTATCTTTTAAATTATTTATTTATTTTCCTACTGATGAAAAAGACTTATGCCCAGCATATATTCATTCTATTTGTGGCTTCTTATAATTGCATTATCATAGTGTTGTCGGATAAACAACATGCTCTCATCTTATGCTGTCACTAGGCAATTTTATTGCATTCAAGTGTAGCCTGAAAATAGAGGAAATACGTGGTGCACAAAGAAATTGACGCTTTTTATTCGACATTCGATCATTTTTATGGACTTTATATAAAAAAAAAATGCAAAAACTATGAAGGATTTTTCATTGTAAAAAAATATAACAATAATGCGCACAACATTTTGTCAGCTAAATCGAAAAACGAATATATTAAAAGAAGAAAGAGTGTTGGCGTATTTCCTACTTATGTCTCAACAACGCTCAGTAGCGACGCTCTATTTTATTTCCTTTTTTTTTTCCATTTTCAATGCCGTAACTTGAAACTATCATCAGTCAAAGATCAGTAAAAAATATCCGCGAATCAAAACGTTTTTATATAAACTAAAGTTTATATTTCCCAAAGTAGAGAGGTCTTTGAACGCAGCATCAGTTTGCCTGGTTACAAATTCGTCAAATACGTTAGCTCACCAGTCACGTGATTTAAATGTCAGCAGGTGATTGGCTGTATGACAGTCGAGTAGTTGTTTTTGTTGTAAAGCAGGAAGTTCTTCTCTTACAACAGGGCGTGTAGTATCACGTCAACAGAGAAATAAATGGTCTTTCTATTTAGTAAAGTCTGTAAAACGTGACTCTACCTGAGAGACATAGGATTCAGCTAATAAGTTCTCCATTAAACAAAAGGAGGTAATCGTAAGTACCTGTTTTATATCACTTTCTTTGTTAGTCTTTCTTTAAGTCAATAGCTGAACTTGTCCAGACAGGTTTTGTGACAGAAGTGTGTCAGAAATTATCTTGTAAGACACTTAAATGATAAGTTTATTCCTGACATGGAGTATCTATATCTATTTTTTACAGTAATTGACAGGTTTTTCAGACCCGTCATTAGTAAATGTACTCTACCACTTTGTCGATACGTTTTATATATGAACTTTTGCCTATGTAAACATCTGATAACCCACTTCTTGTTTCGTTTTTGCCTCTTCCTGTTCTTCTCTCCATGTAATTTTATAGCCACGTGTATACAAGCAGTTTGCATAAATTGTCCCTCATAAATGTTTGTGTACTTTTAAGGCTATGTGTCTTTTTAGGGATGCAAATATCAGTTATCACCATTGTCACCATCACCATGGTGGTAGATTAGACAAATAATTTCTCATTAAATCTGTCAATGAGTAAACCATCCTATATTCCTCTTGCAGCTTCCAATAACCCAGAAAGCCAAACAAGTTTTAGTTCCTCCTGAGGTTTAATATTGGGATTCATTTGTGGTATGAATGACACCCAAGGATTTTTTCGTGCACACACGCGCTCACATCTCATACACAAAAGCAAAACCTAATAGGCAGTACCCATGTAGGAAAATGCCAGAATACACACAATATGGTGACATTCAGACCTAATTGGCCCAACTCAGCTGTAAATGGTAGAGATTACATGGATGGAGATTCATTAAGCTCACAAGTTCCCACACATCTTCTCCATTATCTTTCAGCTCCTGCATGGTTTGGGTCTTGTGCGGAGATGGCACTGGAGGAAGGGCCTCGGAGCTGTCTGCTGCGCTTTTGGTGCAAAATAGAGCAGGACATCAAGCCCGCCTACCTGATGGACCACATGATCAGTGATGGTGCCATGACTGTGGATGAGGAGGAGAAGATCAGGACTCAGGTGAGCCTGAATAAAGAGGAAATAATGAGGCATTTTGAACCCCTTGTATTAAATGCTTTCATTTCATCTCATTCTTTTATTTGAATTTAGCTCTAAGAATTGCAGGTATGTCATCTATTGCCTTGATAAGGTGGCTCTGACCTTCGCACTTCTGCCCCGTGACTGTAACTGCAAAGTTAATTGCCTGTTCAGTTGTACCTGCGTGCTGTGTGGATAAGCCTGGCTTAAACACAGACTCTTTCCATAATCATCCAAATAATTCATATTTGGATGAATTATAGAAAATGAAAGTCCACCACTGCTTCCTTTTTAAGTAATACATTACACAACAGCTGTGAGTAAATGCTTATCACTAGCAATATAGCTTATGGGAAATTGTTAGAAATTAGGGACAGTTAGTTATTTGCTTCAATATCAAATCCAAAGCCAATATTTTTATGAAGCAAAAAGCCAGTAAACATTTGAACTGTGATTCAGATTTTTTTATATTTTTTAGTACCTCACATGTACTTTTTATATTTTATACATTCTCTTAAAAGCTTATGGAAAGGTGGACTTGTTTAGTTGTTATTTTGGGGTTTTAACAGGAATTCATGGTATCATGTATAAAGTTAATCTCCTTACAACCTGGTGCTTTCCTTCAGTCCCATTGCTTCACAATCACATGAATTTCCCATCAAAAACAAACAAACAAATCAAAAGAGAATAGTCCATTGTTTCACATGACCGAAGGCTGTTCTCTCAGTATCCATCGTGCTTCTTTTTACATTTCTTAATCTTGTCTTAAAATTGAGAGCTAAATTTAGCAAGCAGCACACTGTCAATGGTGTTATTTTAAGAGGACGGCCACTATTGCTTTAAGTTGTGTCACTTTTCTCTCATCATGCTTCCTGACCTCTACTGCATCTGTGTCTCCACCAGCTTTTAATTCAATCACTAATCTACTTGTTTGTTTATATATTTTTTCTTTTCCTGGGTAATCTCATTGAATGTGGTGCAGTGATGCAGTTTTTAATTGGTACAAAATTTAGAAAGTTAGTGTTAGATAATTTTATAACCATTTGACTAATTTAGAAAACTAGCGGCACACCATTTAGTTTCAATAGTCACAGATTTTCTCAGTGTGTCATATTTCTAAAGTTTTTGAATTAATTTGTCATAAAAAGAAATCAATCTAGTTGTCATTAAAAAATAATGCATCGTAATTAGTTTGGTTATTGAGTTCAGTTTTTGAAATTTCCAGACATTTCTTTTAAATTATGTGGTCCCGAAAAAAGGAGTAAGCAGAAGTAAGAACTTTTCGAGGCCTACCCCCATATTACTATTTCTATAATAGTAATTGAGAGGCAATGCAGTTTAAATCATCTGGCTAAACTTATTTTCTATCATATTTCTTATTAATCTCTGGATGTTGGCATCTCTTCTCTGATGTTTCTCTCTCCAGCCCACCAGGAAGGATCAGGCAGTCGCTCTGCTTGAACTCCTGCTGAGGAAGGGCAATCGTTCCTACATCTCTTTCTACAATGCCCTGGTGAAAGAAGCATACGATGATTTGGCCAATCTGCTCCATGCTGATCTACCCCCCCATTCATTTGATGCTTATAAGGCGTCCTCTGACTGTTCCACATCTTATGGTGAGAGGTGGAAAGTTATACTTTCAGTGCTTTAACCTGTTCAATCGCCCGTAAACTCTGTTTTTTTTTTTTATCATTTAGCTGAATTAGTATCTTTCTCTGTGGTTTGTCAAACAGTCCAGACTGTGCTTAGTGAAGGCGGAGTACCACAAAGACCACTAGTGTTTGTCAGCAGACCAGAGTTGGTGAACCGGGTCAGGGAGAAACTTTATCGACTCCAGAAAGACTCTGGCTGGGTTACAGTGTTTGGCATGGCCGGCTCAGGCAAGTCTGTCCTCGCCTCTGAAGCTGTCAGACACCACGGACTCATCGAAGGTGAATAACATTTAAATAGCTCTGCTTTAATGGAAGAAAATTTTTTTCATTTTAACGTAGATCCTTTATGGTCTCACCTTTCTGTAAACCATGAAATAACAGAGTGAAGACAAAGTGTTTGGGAATAGTTTAAAAAATGCTCGGCTTGTTTCCGCTTCATAGCCTTCCTCTATCCCCCTCTCCTGCAGAGTGTTTTCCTGGAGGGATTCACTGGCTGTCCATCGGCCAGCTGGACAAACCGGACCTGCTGGTGAAGATTCAGTCATTGTGTTTTCGTCTGGAGCAGAGCCTGGACTCACAACCACTCCAGCGGCCCCCCAGCTCTCTGGACGAAGCCAAAGAGCGTCTGCGCTTCCTCATGCTCCGCAGATATCCGAGGTTAGCTTCAGAGTTGGCTTTAGCATGACAATAAATTGGAAAGTTGGAATAATATTTTGTTATATTTGCTGAAAACTGACGCAACAATTCCTCTAGATGCATGAAGCTCAGTCACTGCTAATCATCCAGTTGCCATGGTTACAAGCCTTTGAAGCTGAGCTAAAGCACAGCAAAGAGAGGAGGGGATGGACCCTCTAATTATCTGCTAATTGTTTTACATTTTTTCGATACACTTTTGTAATATTTGTAAAAAATGCAAAACTCATCATAAGCTAGTGTTTTTGTAGATTTTATTTAAATTTACAACATGAACAAGGGTGCATCCGTCTTTTAATAAAGAACAAATCTTTTCCTGCTGGTTATAGAAACAATGTCTTTATCCAACAGTACGGTAAGGAGATTAGATTTAGTAATGATATCTATGAAGGCAATAATCTTACATCTTTCCCACAATTACAAACGAAACATGAAGAATCTCCAAATAATCTGCCTCCCTCCAAATAAAACACTTTACCACATCTAAACTTAAGTTACCATTATTAAGCCTCACTGACAAGTTCTTAAGAAACTTTAGTTGACATATTTTACATTTATAAATTAGATTTCTCTTTTTTTTTAAGATGAGTTATTTGTGTACGGTTCAATTATTTGTAGAGCTAAGGAGGAAAGGGAAAAGGATATGTGGTTCTCATCAGATGCTTTTGAATCTTCCAGAAAGATGCTTGTGCGTTACAGACTTGGAGGAAACCAGTTCTGCTTCTGGTTTTCTGCTTTAATGGATAAAAGATAAACATCGCTCAGTTATGCGGAGGTAAAGGGAGGCGTTCAAGGTTTTAACTTTTGAATAACTCAGTGCTGCTCTAAAAAGAAATGATGGATTTTTCCAAAACACTTAACAGATGTTTCTCTTTTACCTTTTAAACCAAGTATGGTCACTTATGTGTGAGATGTTTTCTTTTAATAAAGTCAAGGCAACAGAATATGTTCAACGTAGATTTAAAGTAGGAATCCAACATTCTCAGATGAGAGAAAATGGCACAAACATTAAGTAATCAACATTTGTATTAATGGAATAAATATATTCTTTTTATTGAAGGGTGGATTTACATCTTTGCCTTGGTATTAGTCCACAGCTGGTGTTTGGATGAGTCTTTTAATCCACAAATGAATTTAGGTTTTATTAAAGTTTAGATAAAAATACCAGCCAAATAATATTTTTCTCTCTTCCTGCTGATAATCGTTACTAGTTGCTGAGTTAAATGTGTTTTTTTTAAATTCTTTTATAGAACTCTTCTGATTCTGGACGATGTCTGGGATAGCACAGTACTGAAGGCGTTTGATATCCACTGTCGCATCCTCCTGACCACCAGAAATAGGAGCCTGGCTGATTCTGTGAGCGGTACGTGCCCCGTTGTGACCCTCTCTGATCGTTTTTCAGTACAAAGAAAAGGTGGCTGTGCCTGTAAAAAGTGTGCATTTCACTTGTGTTTTTATGTTGTAGGTGGTAAGTATGAAGTGGGGGTGGAGAGTGGTCTGGATGACAACAAAGCACTGGAGATTCTGGCTCTTTACACCAACAAAAAGCCCCAGGGATTACCCAAGGAGGCTCGCAGTATCGTCAGGGAATGTAAAGGTCAGTGTTGAGGTCAGTTTGTTTTTGGGGCTTGTGCTTTTGCTCACATATTTATGAAGCTAATCTTCTGTTTCTTTGTCCTTCCTGTCAGGTTCCCCTCTGGTGGTGTCCCTGATCGGCGCCCTGCTCAAAGAGAAACCCAACCGTTGGGATTACTACCTCCGCCAGCTGCAGCAGAAGCAGTTCAAGCGCATAAGGAAATCTTCCTCTTACGATTATGAAGCCTTGGACCAGGCCATGGCTGCCAGCATTGAAGTCCTTCCCGACGTGCATCGCGAGCTCTACAAGTGCTTTACTGTGCTCGAAAAGGACATCAAGATCCCTGCTACGGTTCGGCTACATCCTACATCTGTTATCCTTTCCCTGTCTGTAGGTCATTATACTTCTGCATAGATGAGGTAAATAACTGTGTGATGTGATGTCCTCTACCAGGTGCTTTCTGTTTTGTGGGATCTGGAGCCAGAGGAGGTGGAGGATATCCTCCAGGAGTTTGTCAACAAGTCTCTGCTTTTTGTGGACAGTAACAATAAGCCCTACCTGTACTACCTTCATGACCTCCAGCTGGA
>JBBBVU010000025.1:18436288-18450908 GCA_037177055.1 Atherinosoma microstoma
ACACTGTACAGGTGTGTTATTGTGAGCGGCACACCCAGGAACTACAGATGAAAATAAGCTTCTCTAGCTAGTTTCTGCTACAATAAACACGGTGCAATGTCCCCGCCAATTAAATAAAAGATAGAAAAAAGAAAAAATAGCACACCGTGCATTCAGTGAAGCTCAATGAAAAACCTTCACATTGGCTACGGTTACATCATGGTTTTTAATTCATAATTGATTATTCCTGAGAATCGGGGTCTTTCAAAACCCAAAATAGTTCACACGCGTTGGTGTCGCTGTGCCAAAAAAAAATAAATAGAAAAAATATAAGCTTAGGCTATAAAGTAACGAGCCTTTTTGGGAAATGTAAGGAGTAGGAAGTACAGATATTTATGCTGAAAATGTAACTGAGTAAAAGTAAAAAGTCGTCGGAGAAATAAATACTTATAAAAGTACAAAGTACCTGAAAAATCTACTAGTACAGTACAGTAACAGAGTATTTGTACTCTGTTACTTGCCATCTCTGCTTTCTAGCGTGTAAAGATGCGCAAAGCGAAACTTAGCAGGCGACGTCCTGGATGTGAAAATTCTATAGTGCGGTTTCTCATCCGCGGGGCCCTGCTGGGCCCTGACGGCCCTAGAAATGCACATAATAGATGCGCCATCAAACGAGTCCGGGAAGCGGAGTTATAAGGTCGAAAAGTTATATAGTGGGTCTTTAACATAGATGATTAGAGCCTGTCCCACCCACCAGTCTTCTGGTGGTCTGTTGTGTTCGATTTTGTGTCAGTCTGAAGTTTTCCAGACGAAGGTGCTCAGACATTATACACATCTTTCTTTTTCTTCTTTCTATTGTGATTCTTAGGATCATTTTATTTTTGTTTTATTTATCTATTTAATGTTTGGTTGCATTATTGATACAAAAGTAGCTTTGTTAATTTATTAAGATTTTATCTTCTCATCTTCCATTTTTATGATGTGGTTTTGTGATACTGGTGCTACTGGTCTTGGGCTACATCTGGAACTCAAAACATTAAAATATGTATCATTGGTGATATTTTTGTCCATTTAAGCACATTTTTCCTGTAAATCTGGTTATTTTGGCTGTTAGTCCATATGGCACAGTTTTATTTTGTAAGAAAGTCTCCTCACAAATTTTAGAATTCAGTTTTCACTTTATCTAAGAACATTTCATGCATTCATGCCCATCATGTGGCTGATAGTGGTGAACAGTAAAAATGACAAGTATATTTCAAAAATGAACCCCAAACATCGCAAAATGTATAATTGTATTTTGTTATAGCTATTACATTGAAAAAGAAAAAAAGGGGGGGCCCTTAAAGCAGTTGTGCTCGAGGGACCCAGATGGCTAGCAGCGGCCCTGATGATATGAATCCTCTTGCTTTTATAATTCAGCATTTACACCTAGTTTGTTTCTTGTCTTGTAGTTATGGGAGACGGTGAAGGTTCACACGTCCTCAGCCGTCTGCCTGAAGAGAGACGCTGACGTTCTCTTCGATGGTGAGAACATCATCGTGTCGGCTGCAGACAACTGCAACAGGCTCCAGGTGAGCTGAAGGGATCGGATTGTTTAAGTGTAGACAGGTGCTGCTGTCCTTACTGTATCAGCTTAAAAATGGTGTGTGTGTGTGTGTGTCAGGTCCGTGATGGTAAAACAGGGACGGTGCTGTTCCAGTCGGAGGAGAAGTCATCCAGAATCCGGTGTACTTGCATGAGTAAGGAGCAGTCTGCCGTGTGTTTTGGCCAGGAGGACGGCACGGTGCAGGTAAAAGACACACATACACTGAGTCTGAGTGCGGCAGACACTTCAAACACTTTGATTTTATATCACAAGAGTTTATTAACGAGTCACTTGGCAGAATAGTTAACAAGTGTTGGGTTAGATCTTGTTATATGACTCGTTTTTAGCATCTTTCTACCTTCAAATAGTCGTAACAATTTATAATTAAGCAAAAGTTTATAGAATTACTATTTTGAAGTCTTTCTTTGTTTCATGAAACAAAATGAACTTTTGTTTGTACTTGTATGTGTGTCAGTGTGTGAATCTCCTGTAAGAGGTGTTTTTCAGGCCATGTTGAGTCATGAGATCTGACATCAGCTCTTTGACTTTTTATCTGTCCTGTCAGTGAAACATCAGACCAGCTCCAACCACTTCTTTCATCTCTTTCACTTCTTTACACTTGCCTCAATTTTCTCTCTTTTCTCAAATTCATATTCCCAACGCCCTTCGCTCCTGCTCCGCTTGAATATTTCACATCAGCCTTACATGCTTTTCTTTTATTCCCCCTTTAGCTGTGTTTTATCCCTGTCCTTCATTCTGATCTCCTTGCTCTGCTGCTCTAGATCTCTGTGATGAATTGATTTTAGGCAGAAGATGAGATCTTGGGTGACTTTGTGGCAGGTGTGTTTTTTTTTTTTTTATGCGTTTGTGTGTTGCATGTTGGGACATACCCCGAAGTTACCTTCTATTTTAAAACCAGTATTCAAGAGTCCCCTGACGCACACGTGCTGAGGTCAGGTCAGCGTCCGACAGCAGAGAGCAGCTCTAATAAATGAAAAGGTCCTTCAGTCTTGATGAACACAGGAGTTAATGGCTTTAATTACAGCTCCTCTCTGGCCCTTCACGTGTCTCTCCTCTTAGTTCTGACCTCAGAGATAAATGACGGAGGGATTTAATGTAGCAGGAACACAGATGGTTTGATCTGAGCTGTGAAGTTGCAGGTTTGGAAAAAAGAAATAACTGAAGTTGACGCATACAAGTTGATAGAAATAGATGAACTCACCGCTCGCATAGCAGGAGTCTTACCAGCCAATGCTGATGCATAATTGAATACTAGTGGCCAGTATAGCAACCAAGCTTCTGGTCTTTGTGCTAATTATGGATGGATTGATCCCTTTGAGAAATTCATTTTCCAGCATTTGTAGCACCAAATGTAAAAAGACATCATAAGTCACACACAAGAGGCAGAGTTTCAGCCAAGAGCTCAAAACTAGTGATGCAAGAGTATAAAATGTACAAATATATATAACAATGTATATACTGCATTGTAGCTAGCTCAAAATGCAGCTGCTCAGATGCTTACAGGGAGGAGACGACGTGATCACATCACCCCTGTTAGTTTTAGAACACAGTACAAAATGTTATTACTTCTTCTGAAGGTCCCTTCTTCCAGCCTCAAATCCAGGGCTGACGGAGCTTTTTCTCGGTTGCTGCTCTGAAGTTGTGGAACAGTTTGCAGCTCCACGTTACAGCTGCCTAGTCTGTTTCTGGCTTTTTAACATACAGTTGCACTCATAAATTTACATCCCCTGGCAGAATTTGTGACTTATTTTTTGGGTCATTTTTTTTTATAGAAGATTAATAATAACAAGAGGAAAGTTTTCTTTCACTAATGGTTAGTGGTTGAGTGAAGCCATTTATTGTTAAACAACTGTGTTTGCTCTTTTTAAATCATAATGGGAACAGAAAATACCCAAATGTTTACACACCCCAGGTCTTAATATGGTGCGTTGCCCCTTTAACATCACCATAACTTAGGTCTCATAGGTTTTTTTCTTTTCCAATGTTTCTTCATTTTCAAGTTGAACACTTTCACATCAAATCCAAGTGGAAAAACAAGAGCAGGTTTGAACACCCAACAAAGCTGTGATACGTTTAAGGTAATCCTTGTAACAAGACGGCAGAGACATCGTCCAGATAAGACTTCAAATTTAAAGAGTTGATCAGCCTTCAATGTAATACTCCAGCAGCAAGGTTTTCCATGTCGAACCAGTACTTTTGTAGACATGACCAAAAATAATTCGTCAAGAGATTCCAGAAATGTGCAATCTGTGTACAATCTTGAAATGTTTCGCTTTAGAGGCCCCTTTTGTTTAAACTGAAAGAGATTTTACTCAACAGTCACGGTGAAAAGAAAGGATGGAACTATTCTCTGCAGATGATGTTTGATTCAATGAGTTTGATTTCAGTTTGTTAGTTGTCATAGAGACAGTAACGTGGTATCAACAAATGTCTCTAATTACATTTTTTTTAGAGCTTCATGCAACCCAAAAACATATACATGTTCAAGTAAATAGACCATAGCTATAAATGCAACACAAAACCATCATTCTAATGACTTCACATGTGGTTTGAAAAAAGTTTCTGCTCTTAAAATATTGTGTTTATCTCAACAAAATGAATGGAAAATATTACTTTTAGTTTTGGATCAAAGTATAGATGTTATGTTGACTTTGATGTTGAATATTTGACCTGATCAGCCTTGTTTTATTGGATGGTAATTATCTACTATTACCTACACACTTGTTGTTTTATATTTTGATAGTTGTTTAATATATTTAGATAGTCCTTTATAAAATCAAATATCTGAAGAAATTTGGGGAACTTTCAGTACTTTTAGCTGCTGCAGTTCCTCCAGATAACAGCAGGTGGTGCTCCGAGACAAACTGATGCTGATTACTGCAACGATTCCCTCCCTCATCTTGACTTATAACATTTTACTGGAGGAATAATCTTGTTAGAGTCTCTGATGACACATTTGTTATATTAAATTGAAAAACGGACAGCTTTTTGAGGGAAAAAGTACAACAGAGAACAGAAAGTGTGAAAGAAGAGTTGTATGTGTGTTTTGCATGATTCCTGTTCCTGTTGTTTCTATGCACGTGTGTGTTTCTTTGCTTTTAACAAATTGCTGTTATTGTATAACAGGCTGATTATAGTATTAGCGTGTGCCTCAATTATCTCATTATGCAGATTCATCTTATTTACCGGCCATTTCATCCCTTCATTTGTTTTTCTTCTTTGTGTCTTTGGCTCAGAATGAGTTCTGCAATGATTCACTGGCTTGTTTAATCCCTTGGTAGTGGGATTAAATACAAATGTTCCCCATCTTTCTTCTTTTGCATTAGCCCGCTGTAATATCTTTTATTTTTAACCTATTTTTAGCAGATCCTGTCAGACATTTTTCCTCTTCTTGTAGCATGCCAGAAGTCCTTGAGCCGAATATGTGAGCCGGCCAAGACATGTTCAGTCTTTGAAACTTAACATGAAGCTCGACAAATACGGTTGCCGTGCCTTTAGGCTTGTTCTGCTCAGACATTTCAGCCCTCTCATCTGGGACCTGAATATTTAAATGCTTGGTAAAATCCCAAGTGTTGTTTGGCTTTCTTCAATACACATAATTACCAGGTGCTGTGCTGAACTTGTTCTGTTTTATTTGTTCCCGGTGGCGAAGCCCAATTGTTTTTGGTGCTTTTTAACATTAATAATGTGGGGAAAGAGGGCAGTGAAGTGACATGTAGCAAAGGTCCGGCCAGCTGGGACTTAAACCAAGGACTGAGGGGATTATTATCCATATGGTTTGCTTTAAGGACTTGGTCATCAGTCCACCTCAAATCTGGGTTTCTTTTTTTAACTTTTAAAAATAGATCATGTAGGGTGCAAGGGTCTGCGCCTCTGCAGACTTGATGTACATTCAGAAATTTTGTGTTGATGAGCAAATGAAGTGTGCTGGAGCTAATTAAAGCAGAAACAATATGGACAATTCTGGACAATATGTGTTCTGGCTTATTTAAGTAGAGGCCTTGCAAGCCACGTCTTTGTTAGTCATCATCACAAGATGAGACTTCCAAGGACACAGATGGCATTATTTCTTTCATCAAATAAATCTTAATGCCTTTATGACCCACTCCTCTTGCCGTCATGAAATCACCCCCTTTCCATCATAATGGTGATGCATGAAAATAAAACACATTCATGTTGCAGATGACACGTCTGCTCAGTTTATATGTGATGGTTGCACATGCATGATTGTGCTACAGTGTACTTATGTCCTTGTCGGATATGGAGATTGCAATGATAGAAGGGTCTACATGCGGTTGTGTGTAGACTTTTAACCATGGATGTTACATGAATGTATATTATAAATATTATATTTTACATTTATTATAATTTGATATAATTATTATTGATAATTTCCCTCTACAATTGTGTAAAGTCACATAAAAATACCTTGTAAGTCTTTCAAGTTTTTCATTTTCTTCCATCTTTGATGCCAACATATTTAAATAATACAGCGACAAAGTAAAATAACCAAGAAGTCTCATTCCAACTAAATCCCATCTGTTCTGTGAACAATAAATAAACACGACATATTAACTCTGGATTTCTCTGAGAGAAAACAGAGAAAAATAATACCTGGACTTAAAGCCTATCCAAGCGGTTACTAGGCAACACTGGACAGGTCGCTAGTCCATCGCTGGGCTGTGGTTAAACATATTTGACGTATTTCCTCCTTTCACTGCAACATTTTTCTAATGCTTTACAGCAAAGAAGTCCAACAAGGATCCTTCAATCTCATCACTTCCCTTTATGGAAAGTGATATTGAAGGATTATTATGATTAGATAATCGTGGCGATTAATGGGAAATCAAATAATCGTGACATCCCTACTTTTAAGACCTATATACACTGCCGGGCCAAAAACAAAAGTTGCCACCCGGATTTCACTAAGCAAATAGGTAGGAGCCTCCTATTGGATGATTACTGCATGGATGGTGTTTCAGCTGCAACAAGTTGTTAAATCCCAACTAATGCAATGAGTAGCTTCTCATTTCTTAAACAGCCATGTGGAAAGGCACATCTCGTGGTCATGGAAAAAATGTTAGTCTGATTAAGAAGGGTCAAAGGCTGATCTGACCTAAAAGTGGGTCAAGAACTGTCCAACACATTATTATAAACCGAAAGGATAGCAGGGAACCATCGTCTTCCAGGAAGAAATGTGGTCAGAAAAACATCCTGAATGATGGTCATCAGCAATCTTTTAAATGTTCGGTGAAATTAAATTAAAGAAAAACAACAGTAGAGCTCAGGGCTATGTTTAATGGTGAAAGTAAGAACATTTCCACATGAACAATGTGAAGGGAACTCAATGGATTGGGACTGAGCAGCTGTGTAGCCATAAGAAAACCACTAATCAGTGAGGCTAACTGGAGAAAAAGGCTGCAATTTGTTAGGGAGCATAAAGATTGGACTCTGGAGCGATGGAAGAAGGTCATGTAGTCTGATGAGTCCAGATTTACTCTGTTCCAGAGCGATGGGAGCATCAGGATAAGAAGAGAGGAGGATGAAGTGATGCAGCCATCATGCCTAGAGCCAATCAAATATTACAGTCTGACCTTTATTTTTGGTGACAACTTTCTTTGTGTTTCATCCACTGTGTATGTATGTATGAGGCACTTCTTCCGGAACAACCAGGTGTCTTTGTTGCATGTCTGCAAGCCTTCAATCTAAATTAAACCATGTTTGAATTTAGCATTGGCCCACAGCACCATGACTTCTGTCTCAAGCCAAATATCCCTTTTTGTCAAAGCACTAAAATCTGCAACTGTTGCCTGCAAGAAAAATCTCCAAGTCATTAGCAGTCCTTCTCTGGAGACTGTGACTATCTGTTAAAATCTTTCATGTTGCCAAGTTGTTTCAGTCTTGACTGCATTTCAAAACTCGTGCTGCCAGTGTGGCTAAAATGTCCTCATTCGTCTCATTTAGATCCCTGTGGAAGTCTTCAGGTCACAGTTCCCCACGCAGCTGCAACATATAAAGATTCCGTTCTTAACAAGTTATTATAACGCGTTACCTTTGCCAGAAAAGCTCTTATGAAACATGATGGCATCTTCTTTTGCTTGAGGTTTATCTTTTGAGCTGCCAGACCTCCGGCAGACCTCGGTGGCCTCGACAAGACTGAGCCGTTGCACTCAAAGTGAACTTTTATCCCCCAGCTATTCATCACCATCGAGCCACCGGCATCATCCTCCTTGGCTCTGTCAGATTTTCTTTCAGCAAACACTGTTGGAAACTTCTTCTCCTTGTGTCTTTGCAGCCTCTATGACGAGGCTTCTTATATAGCATGCAGTGCTTGAATCTCAGTCCTTTCTGTTAACTCGAGTATTTGTGCTGCTAATGTTTCCTTTTTTCCATCCTTCCAGGTGTTGGAAGTGCCTTCTGGGAAGCCTCTAGCCACCCTGCTGGGACACACTAAGACTGTACTTCACTGCCAGTTCAGCCAAAATGGCCAAACACTCATCACATCCTCTGAGGACTCCACTATTAGGGTAGGCCAAATTCCCCTCCTCACTCTGTTGCTCCCTTTCTCTCTTTATGCTCCTCATGTCTCTATTCTCCTCCTCCTTATCACTTTGTCCCTTATCCATCAATCACCTTCTTTTCCTTCCTAATTGATGACATATTCTTTCGCCTCCTCCCCCAACCTGCTCGGCATTTTTCTTCCCTGCTATTGATTATTCTTCCCCCTCCGTCCCCATTCTTCACCTTGAGTTAAAATACCTGCTGTTGTGAATCATTCATCCTCACAGTGTCTCGGGTCTCCGCGGCGTTTCCACCTTCCCCATTCTTGTCGCACTCCCTGTCGGCCTCTTCACCCCTCCATTCTTCATCCCTCTCTTTTCTGTCTCCTCTCCTTCCTTTTCCATCTCTTTTGCCTCCGGCTACACCACTCTCGATAGCTCTTTATCTCCCTCCTGCTCCCGCGCTGACCGCATGCAACCGTCTACGTTTGCGCGTGAATAGTGTATGTGTGCGTACATCAGGCCGTTACGCTCTGTCAACCCCCCCGTTCATGCTCTGTTGCTCATTCCCCTTCTCATCTCCTTCTTCTTCATCTCTTGTTTGCCCACAGACCTGTCCACTGCAGCACTTCCTTCCCTCTCTGACAGCCCAGCACCTTATTCTGTATTCTAGTGGCCGCTGCCTGCAGCATCACTATTCTCCCACCATCCGCCGCTTATTCACAAACTACTCGGATTCATGCTGTTTGACATGCGCTCGCTAGGAAATGGAAGTGTGTATTTAGATGTTAATGCGAACGCAGAGCGAATGTAAATGACACCGATGTTAGTCGGAGGTTTTTAACCTTCAAGGCAATAACTTGGAGAAAAGATGCAACGTTGCACATAGAGCCAGTGATTGATGGATGATTCTCTGTCTCCAGCCCGTCTCTTGAGCTTAGATTGTTTGCCGTTCCTGCTGATTTACCTGCCCCAAATGCATAATACAGCCACTTTAAATTCTCAAGTCCAACGTTTTTACTTCAGAGCTGCAAAATGCATAAAAAGAGAGAAGGGAAAAGATGAAATGCAGTGATCTACAGCACCGTTAACAGTGGTGTAAAGCTGCATTTCCGCTCTCAGGGCCTTACATAAATATTACAGCTGATGTATACAGGAGGCTTCGCTGCATCATTCGGTGCTGGATGCAGTGTTGCTGCTAATGCATCTTTAGACTGGTGCTGAAGTTGTATGTGAGCGCATATTTTCCAGTGAAACCATTGAATCCCATTGAGTCCCGTTTAACTGCCACAAGAGGCGTTCATCTTGTAATAAAGATCTAAATGAGGGAGCTGTGTTTTTTCTACTTTCACTGCATTTTTATATAACCTATAAATACTACATTTTAATATGAAAATATTAATGATTCATTGAATATTGATCGTTAATTCTACAGATGATCGATTGCTGCTAGATACCAAATAGATAACATAACCTATAGATAAATATAAAAATAAAAATGTGGGCTGCTCAGTTTACTGTATCTGTTAGTGCTTTGAGACAGAGGCCCTTCTGGTTGTGACTCTGTCCGAGAGTCTCTGAACCCTGGTTCCATCTGACGAACCAGCCCACATTTACACTGGTTTGACTGGAACCAAGGTTTAATTATTACAGGCAAATTGTGTATAGTCTAAGTTTCTATGTGCCACCATCTTGCCTAATATAAATATGATTATGATGTTTGCTGCAGAGCATGTTGCTTGTTATAGTTGCATTCTTTTACCCATTACCAAAGTTATTTTATGTTGGTTTAATGTTGATCCTGAGGCTGAAGCATTCGTCAGTGGATCCCTGCCGACTAATGCTTCAAAGTAAATGCGAATGAACAAGTTGCAGCTGGTAGCATCAGAAGCAAGAGACTCAGACTGAATAACAAGTTTAAAGGCACCGTGTGTGAGACTAAATGCGTCATTCTAAGAGAATAAAAACACAACAGTGATTTTAGTAAAGTAATTCCATACCAGTAGAAACATTTTTTGATGATATATTACATTTTATGTCATTTTGTTCCTCCCTGCAGGTGTGGAAGTGGCGGTCCGGTGAGTGGAAAGTCCTTCTGGGTCACAAGGAACAAGTCAGATGCTTCTCTCTTCTCTCCGTCTCACCGAGTGACACGAGACTGCTGTCCTGGTCCTTCGACGGCACCGTGAAGGTGAAGCCCGCGTACACGCGCGTCACACGCAAACCGCAGCGTGAAATCCGACATTAAATAAATCCGACTCTGCTCCCCATCAGGCGTGGGACACGGAGAGCGGGGAGAAACTGCAGGACATCGAGGCTCATCGAGGAGCCATTCTGTCCGGCCACATCTCGCCAGACGGATGTCTCTTTGCCACCACCTCTGCTGACAGATCTGCTAAGGTTCAACACACTCACACAAACAAACACACTTGTTAGATGTATCTATTTGTGCCTCCAGTCACAGCGTGACCTATTACACATCAGCGTCTTGGCTGAAATGATTACTCATGGATGCGTTGCCATGTGTCATATCTGAAAGTTTCACCAGCAGATGGTTTCCGGCCTGGCGAGTTATCTACAGGTCAGTCTGTCCTCAACCAGCTCGGCACGCTGGCTGACCAGAAACGACCCACCTCCCTGTCCGGGTGCCAGGTTGCCGTTTACCAACACCCCTGCGCTCGACTTTGGCCCGACTTTGACTCTGTGGGCTGCATGAGATGCATCTCTCTGCACGTAGCTATTAATCTACAGAGAAGTGAACTGTAGTGAGGCTGCAAGCTCTTTGACACGGACCTCTTTCCAGGGTCATTAAATATTTATTGGTTTATATTTAGATTTATACGCAAGTAATTCAGGTGAGAATGGACGTCCGGCCATCAGAGATGATTCAAAGCTAATCTAGCTGGTGTTTGCTAAGCCGCCGCCACCGAGTTTCACACGGGAATTTGGATCTGGCTCCTGTCGGTGGATGGCAGCGAGATGGAATGTGTGTTTTATGGATTTGGCAAAGATCATAATTGAGATGTGTGTGTGTGTGTGTGTGTGTGTGTGTGTGTGTGTGTTGTGGAGCTGGTCAGCAGCCAATCCCATACTCCTCGCTCTCCAGACCGAGCCGGGGCTTTAGTAGCTCAAAACGGACACAAACGCCAATGTCCCTGGTTTCCATCTATCTGGAGGTCAAACCAGAAGGCTTAGCCACGAGTGTCTTTGTGGAGCGCCACAAAAAGAAGAGAACTCCACTCTGTTCCTTTCTTATCCTCTCTACTCGCTGTTCTTCCCGCTATTCTTTTCTCCTGACCTTCAGATGAATGGAGCTTTGTGTGCAGACAGCGTCAGTCGTCTGCCAAAATGAGTGTCTAATTATGAGACGTGTTATTTTCTCTGCAACGCAAGAAGCACAGGAAGAACAGGAGGGGATGAACAGTAAGAAAGAAAAAGGGAAGCACATCCAATAGATTGGAGAGCAACAAGGGGGAAAGGGTAAAAGGCACTTCCAAAAAAACTGCAAAATACAGAGAGCTCTGATGTTTGTTTTATATCAGCATAGGGCAGTGTCTCTTAAATGGGGGTACACGGACCTCTTGAGGTATTTGGAGACACTCCAGGGGTGCACGAGACAATAAATAGTGTCCATGTAAACTTTATTTAATTGATATTACAGGATTATTTTAAACTAAAATGCATGTTTAGTAGCAGCACAAACCAAATAACATCACCTGTCAATCACTTAGCTTAAAAAACTTTAAGCTGTGGATTCCTGGTTGACGAGTAGCAGCGATGCTGCTGGAAATACACAAAACCATGAACCAAACGAGGCCAAAGAAGAGCCGGAAAATTCTGTCGGCGTTTAAGTGTGAATGTTTTATTGGGATTTATGTCCACCGGCTCCAACCCACCCAAGGCTCTATGTGTCTTATGTGTGGGAGAAAGTCGCTAAGAGCAGCATGAAACCAGCGTATCTCCAGCAGCATCTTACCACAAAGCACATCTGTCATGTTAGTGAGGAAGCTGAATTTTTTAGGAGGAAATTTGCTGAATTCAGGTCATCAGTGAAAAAAAAAAGATGTGAAAAGCCTCCGCATTACTGAAAGCCACGGAGGCTTCTTCTGTGGTGTCTTTGCTCATGGGCCAAAAAAATCCTTCACTCACCATTGCTGAGGACTTCCTTCTGCTTGCTGCTCTTGTACTGGTACTGGCAGAGGAAATAAAAACCCAGTGGAAAAATAAAACTTTGAGCCTTTGATTACGCTGTTTGCTGCAGGATGGATAAAAGTTTCTCAGAACAAGTCGACTCATTTTTACTCCGACTGGATGAATCCACATATATGAGTGAAAATCCACAACTTGCTGCTTTTGCTCATTGATTGGGGCAAATGTATGGGACAATACTTGTATGCTTTTTATCATGCCTTGCTTGGGAACTGCAGATGTAAGATAAGGCAAGCTCTGCTACGATGCATCAAATGGAGACATTTATGTCTGAAATTGTACACAAAACATCCTATTCTGGAAAGATTCGGAGGGAAAACAACAGAAGCGGACATATTGATTGAAATATGCTCTTTTCACACGTTTACAACTTGAAAGTGTTTCGTTACACATCTTAATGAATCAGGCACTGATGGCACAGTGTTGTAGACCTCTGAAACCACAAAGCTCTGCACTGGTTAGGGGGTAGTTGGGTGAAAAAAATATTCTCCAGGAGTGCACTTCCTCTTCTGAATCTACGATTTAGCTGCCCCTGAGTTACAGAAAACCATCACCCGCTATTAAAAAATGTTTTTTTAATAAGTTAGTAAAAGGTTAATCATTAAAATTACTTATTTAATTCAACTAAATGTGGGAATTCATTCAGATTTTGTTGCGATCAAGTCAAAGTGATTCTCTAATCTTACTTTCCTCCCATAGATTTGGCACTGCGAGTCCTGGCAATGTGTCCACACGCTGAACGGCCACCAAGACTGTGTCCGGAGCTGCAGATTCTCCTGGGACAGTCAACGCCTCGCAACAGGAGACGACAACGGGGAGATCCGGGTGCGTGTTGGTGGAATTCAGCCATCTCTTTCCCCTTGCAAATTCAGATTTTTGGCAGCTGAAACTGATAAAATGAAATTGATGCAGAATAGGAAGGTTTCAGGGACTCATGAGATGATTTCAGGGATTTATGCAAAATGGTATCAACACACAATTTAACTGTCTCTGCTTCTACTGAGAGTAAGACACAACGTCTTCAACTCTAATTCGTCGTTCAACATACCAAAAAAAAATTCCAGCAGACAACATTTATTTCCAGAAATCACCTCCTAATTACATGTCATTACTCATTTAGATAAAGGGCTTACTAATACATCATGATTACTGCGGAGCACAGAGGAGGGGTGACATAAAAGGGAGGAGGTGGAGTGTAAGACGTTGAGAACGAAGAGAGCTGGAAGAGGAGGAGATGTCTGTCAGCGGGAGGCGAAGGAGACGACTCAAGCTGCCAAATTGGATCTCAGAGGCCTCGCGGTCTGAGCTTCTTGTGCGAAAACACACACGGTCAAAGTAGAATTAGAGGCAGAGAGCGACATGTGCTGCTCAGCCTGCAGGATGGTGCAGCATCGGTAAATAAAAGGTTAATTCCCCGCGGTGGCCTCTGAGCCGAGCGGCCTCATTATTCAGAAATGAGCAAATCTATCAGGTCCAATTCTATAAACTACCCTGAAATCTCACTCTTGTTTCCATGGAAACAAATATGAGTCAGGCATGCAATGGAATAAATATAGCTGTACATGTGATGTGTCATTGGCAAGTAAACATGGCAGTTGCACAGCAGCTGCAAACAGATGCAATGTTGCTGCACAGATTGTATTATTTTATTGCATTATATGGTGTAAGTCATCCATTGCGTAGCGTTTTAGGCAATTCCAATGTTTCCTTTGTCGTGTTTTAAAGAAGAAAAGCCCATGCAATCAGGTCAAAGCTCTGCAAAATAAACATTTTTGCAAAATTCTTGCACACCATGAAGTGTTGGTGAAAGAGGGCATATGGCTTGCAAAGAGAACAAAGGATGTAGGACATTCTTGAATTTTTTTCCCTTTTTCTTTTTGCTGACGTTTCAGTCTTCACACCTTCGTCAGCTAAAGTTCATGCTGACAAAACCAGCATCACACACGCGGGTTATAAGCAGACACCTGGGAATGACCCATCAGCTGGAGGACGACAGGATCACTTCACTCCAGGGCGATGAGATGCTCAAATTCCAATAAACAAAGTATTGAGTGTTTACAAATGTGAACGATTTAAACAAGACGCCCACAGAAGTCTGAGGACGAATACCAGCAAATTACTTGTGTCAGCACGGACAAAAAACATTAAGGCATATATATACAAGCAAGAGATGAGTATGTTGGAGGTTCGCTTATACTTTCCTTTGGGGTTTGCATGCAAACGTTCTGCAAAAAATCCAAACCAAAGAGGAACTAGAAAGGCTGTTACTGCGTAACAGCAGTGTGAATGCCCCAATGCTGAATGATTGGACTGAAATGCTGAAAGA
>JBBBVU010000025.1:18459330-18472872 GCA_037177055.1 Atherinosoma microstoma
GGCGTTTCTAATAAACAACAACTGGAGGGGCTAAGTGTAATTAAAAGCAGCAGGGCATTACGTGGGGGTGTATGCTTGTCTAATTTCCTGTTGTGAGAAGGTGGCAGTGTAGAGTGTTTAATTAAACGCTTCTTACCCTTTTTTATCGCCGGTGCATCTTTTTCTATTACAAGAAATATAAAAAGTTGGGTGAGATTGCAAAATGTACCTGTCTGGAAGAGAAAATGTGTGTGTGTGTGTGTGGGCTTCAGATCGTGATGTAGCGGTGTGGTTCGCTCCTCCGAGAGAGGCCGTTAAACCCTACGCTGACTCCCATCATTCCTCCGGCCTCCCTCCGCTCCGGGTCCTGCCGTACCTGTCTCACACCCGGCCTTGACACGCACCAAACGGGAGCGCACACAAACTCTAAACGAGACAATCCGTCACCGCGCTGGCTGTCATGGAGGGAGGCTGCAGGTGTGAAAAGGCTCATCCCGACCACAGCAACACAAACCCGCCCAGCAGCCCCGAATAATTCACACCGTCATGTTCCAACAAAACAAAGGACCTGAGGTGTCTCTCTGTGTGTAGCTTTTATTTCTAAGTAAGCTTTTATTGCCCTGTTGTGTGCATGGCTGAACATATTTACACTTCTATATCATGTATCTCAACTAATGCTTAAATATTTTGGACAAAAAGATCCACCGCAGTTATTCAGATGATAATGGTGGGATGAAGAAGATTTCTTTGAAAAGATTTCCCTGTATATGAGAGAAAATACCTTTGCTGCACCCCCTCTGACCTTCAGAACTGCCTTAATTCATTGTGGCATAGATTGACAAAGGTTTGTTTGGCTGCACATCCATGATGAGAATCTCCCGTTGCACTGCATCCCAAAGGTCCTAAAGGGATAGACACGGTTAGCAACAATACTCGTGTAGGCTGTGCTGGTTAAACTATGCTATGTTAACTTAATGAAGTAGTTGGGGAGTCTTAAGAGTTCAAACATACAGAGGAAACCTGGGTGGAATACTGTATGTATTGATTAGTTTAGAGGTCCGTTATGATCAGTGAAGATGGTTTATATCATTATCACTGGATTTTATTTCTCAGGCCATGTTAATCAGAGGAAACTGTCTGAAAAACTATAATGAATATTTAAAGAGAGTTCAAAGTCCTGTGTTAATGATGGTGATGGCTTATGCTGTCAGGAAAACCCACAAAATCACAGAAGCTAACAGAGAAGGACCCGGAGTAAAGAGATTTACAAAAAGCTTTTATGAAGTGATCATTGTTAACTCTGACATGCTTTCACTCGGCTCCTTTTGATCCAAACCAGAGATTTGTGAGCAACCGTTTTCTTGACATCTTTTTGCAAAATCCTGGCCTCGCTCTCCTTTTTTTATGACTTCATAAGGAACTCTGAAGTAACCTCGATCAGTTTTAATGACTTGAACTACTGCAACAACCAACAACAATGTAAATATGAGGTGTTTTTCAGCAGTCGAGGGCACATCCGCCACACATGCTTTAGACTGCAACAAGCTAGGTTGACCAATGACTACTTCATGTTAGTGGATGTGAAACAACCATGCTGGCTGGCCTTAAAGAGGTTGCATACACACTGCTGTAGTATCAGTGACTTACCTTGGGGAAAATCACCTTCCTGATTCATATTTTTGTGAAAGTGCTTTGCCAATTTAAAACTATTTCACCTAATGATTCCCTCAATTTTCTGTGTAACAAACCAGCTTTGCATTAGACACGCAGAAGTCTTTAGCTGGTATCTGGGACTCATTGTCCTAATTGTCCACATCTGTAAAGGTGTGGATAAAAGGCATGTCTGATGAGGCTTGCAGGATGTTCACTGTGTGTACTATTGCTGAAAATAGCAATGACACTTTCTTTTTTTTTTTTTATCTTTTCTTTTCGTTTTTCGGTCCGTCTCGCCCACAGTGATGCACTTACTCCGACACACACACATTCACACAGTGTATGCCCAGATGGATGGGTGTGTTTAAGATGATCGCTGTCCCCCTGCCATCACTGTTGTCAGACATCAGCTATCAGATGAGGCTGTGATGGAAGAGAAAGAGAGCAGCACAGTCTCACCTTATCTCATCTTCTTACACTCTTCTCTCTTTCTTCTCTGCTTTCCTGATTCTGACAGGAAGAACAAGCTTTTTGCTCCCATAAGACCCGTTCTTCCTGTTTCCTTCCAGTGTCATCTCTCTGCTTCACACCTTCATTTCATTTTTCTTCCTGCTGTCATTTCCACTCTTTGTCTGTTGTGGTGACCTTTAAGTGTAAAGCTTGCTGCCTGTGCTGTGAACTTATATCAGATTACAGTATACAGTAAGGATATAGTCATTTTAGAATACAGGGGCTTTAAACCCATCAGTCTCTTTGCTGCTTTCTCAAGCCATCATCGAGCGCATCCTTATGAGACCTCTGCGGCCAATGCACCGTTACAGCCCATCATCACTCGAGACGAGTCTCAGAACGATGCATGGTAGCAGGGAGGCGAGATGAAATGAGTGGTGAAGGTTGCATTGACCTTCTCTCAAGAGACAGCTGATGGATGGAGAACCTGACAAAGTTTAAGAAACGGCATGCAGCGTGAGCAAAGAAGGACGGAGTACAGAGTAAATCCAATCACCTCTCTGAGGGATGGATGGGGGCTCAAAGAGTTAAGATTCTAGTATGAGATTGAGTGAGTCATGAGTAAATGTGAGCAAAGCTGATCTGAATTGTCTGGAGGCTAAATTCAGAGTATAACCTGTTGCATTTGTGGCAAGTATCTATTACGTGCCCTCATTGTAGTTGCAGAATATATTCAGGAATTAATATCGGTGTCATCATCACACCTTAGGTTGGTCTAAACAGCTGCTGTCAGGTGATCCATTGATTCAAATGCACACAAACTGAACAGAAAACAGGTATAAAGGCATCATCGGTAAGCAGATGGACCCACCAGAAAGGAAAATCCTACAAACCTCTGCATGTCAAAATGATTTATTCCATTCAAACATGCGACGCATGAAATACTCATAATAACGAGAGATGTCCGATATTATCGGACTACCGATATCGTCGGCCAATATTGGCATTAAAATATAATATCAGAAATTATCGGTATCAGTTTTTACTTTTGTAATGAAACAACTTTTACACAACATGCAGATATTTATACTTCAAACTCTTCAGCTACTTCTTTCTTTCAAAATGTAAAAAAATGAGAGATATTTTTAAGATTTTTTTTCGTTTGTTTGGCACAACTCGCAATAAATCCTGCATGAAGTGTTCATTCCAAGACAGGAGATATGTGAGGTTAGGTACCTGAAATTATTTTGTTTTTGTTTTTTTCTTGGGGTGGACCCCACATATATCAGTGTTGGAAATTAAGAGTTGGACTATATCAGATATTGGTAAAAATAAAAAAAAAAGAAGCCAATAACAAACATCCCTAAAGATAACGGTGCAGGTCTGATCAGATTTATTAACCCAACTGAAGTAATTTTGTACACGCAAACATTTCTGTTGATAAAGTTATCAGAAGGAACAACAGTCGAGATATTTTGACGTACTTCTGTTTTCTTTGCTGTTACACTACAGGACAAACAAAAAGCAACAAAGACTAAAACATGGAGGACTTTGTCAGTAGTCTATAGATACAGTGAAGCACAGATTTATTAATAGCAACATTTGTTTTTGTTTTTTTAAGTCAGCTGATTTTCCTGTTTGTGTCTTTCTGTGAAAGTCTTTTGAAAACTATTTACAACAGTGAATGAATTTCTTTTTGAGGTTTATTTTATCTTTGTGTAGTACTTGTCTCCAGTGAGTCTTTTGAGTTGTGTAGCAACAAAAATAAAAAGCCGTCTCAGATGTTGAAGCTACCACATGGTGGTTGCATCCCGTGGCTTTTTTTCTTTTCTTTTTTTTTTTTTTTAACTTTGATCCATCCTCTCTGCTTCAAAATTGGTCCAGAAATGGAAATAAGTTGTTTTGACAACTGCCGTCTCCTGACAGGACAGGTATGTAAATAAGCTTGTGTTTCACAGGCCACCACGTTGGTTCAGGCAGCACTCAGAGTTTTGATTTGGTTCAGCTCTCTTCTCCTGTCATGCTGTTCCAAAAATGAGCTTCCTGCTGTGCTGCTCCAATGTAGAAACAGAACTGCCTCTAAAAATACCTTCACACACTCATAAAATGCAAAATAGCCTCTGAAAGTGCGTCCCCCCCCCCCACATTCCAGGGATTACAAGCGTGCACATGTTGTTCCTCGTGTAGCAACGTTACATCCAGATGTTTGCTGTACGCCCTTGACTCTCCTTCGCCGTTTGTTTCTGCATGAGAAAATGCAAAAACGTAGAAGTTTGGAAGAGTCGTGCTCAAACTGAAGGCGCCCTGGATTCTGTTCTCTCGGTGTCAAGCTTTGGGAATAAACACAAGCTGGTGAAATATTTATTTGGCTGTTGTTTTCCCCCCGCGTCGCTCATTAAGCCAGGGTTAATTGTCTCCCTGGCTGGAGAAGAAGGGTCTCTCTGCAAGTGTGCGAATGGCAGTGAGATGAAGTGAGAGCGGAGACGGGGCTGCACATCACTGAGCAAAAAGTAGAGCGAGATGCTGCGGGTTTTGAATAATCCATGGATGCTCACTGACTTATTTTTTCTGTAACTCAATTTTCTCTGCAACTTTCACCTTTCTAGCTTTTTCATATTTATCTTAAGACTTAAGACTTCCTTCCTTCTTCATCCCGCAGTGCGTTGGTTGACATTAGCTTGTTGAAATAAGTGATGTTTCCTACGTTGCCGGTGTTGATCTATGAACCCCATACTCACCATGGAAGATGGCTTTTAAACAAAGAGCTGCCTGGACCGTCTTTTGTCCTGAGGATGCAGTATAGATGAATGCACAGTTTTCCACTTTTCTTCTTGAATGAATTTGGGATTAAAGATGATGGAGGACTTTCTGGATCTCAAACAAACTGGTGCGATGTGAAGGTTTTTATTTTAGCTCTTGATCCTTGATTTTGCATTTCTAAACATAGCTGCAGTCTTTTTACTGGGATCAGAACCACTGTTTCCTTGCAGCTTATCTTTAGTCTGCAGGAAGTCTTGGTGCTATTTTCACTCCTTCATACATTTCAGAGGTTTTTCTGACATTTTAGCTGATTTAAAGACAAATATATTCAGATCTAATAAGAACATTTATCCCAATATCCACTATTTGTTTGGAAGTTTGTGATAAACATAATGTACCTCAGATAAGATGTCCAATCATTCCTTTTTATAAGGCATCTGTTATGGGTGGGGGAAAAAATCGACAAACATAAATATTGCAATTTTTTTGTTTCACTATTTTTTATCAATTTTTCTTGTTAATTTTTAAACGGAAAATATTTTTAAAAAACAATTTTTACATTTTTTTTTTTTTTTTAAACTTGTCTTCTCAGACATTAGAAGCAGAATGATGGTCCGGCTGTTGTTATGTTTTCCAAATTTAGATGCTTCATTGTCAGCTGGTTCACACATATTTCTGCTGAATAAATCTGAAAAACGGACTCACATGTGATGTGCATTTTTTGGGGGGAAATATGACTCCTGATATAGTCTGAAGACATTGTCATCATTTATTTTTTCACATGGTCTGGGGTCAAAAAAGCAAACAAAAAAATCCCAATAATTGGCAATATCGAAGAATAGCAAGATGCACATTTTATATCATATCGACACCCAAAAAATCGTAGAAGAATCGAATCGGGAGGAACGCACATCATCCCTGCCCTCGCATCTGTTGGCTTGATATGAAAACACACCAGTTTAAGCATTAAATAAAATCAGGAATAATTCCTTCTTTAATCTACAGATATTATTGTAAAAATGTCTTTCAGATTAAATATGTGATGACAGACTCTGTATGAGTTCTCTGTACATGATGGACCTGGTGATCTGGATGCTTATCATCTATTCAACTGTGCTCCTGACTTACATTGATGCATCTGTGTTAGCTTAAGAGCAGCTAGCCTGTAGATCTGTGTGGGCTTTTGATGGTTTTGACTATGTTAAAAGTAGGGGTGCAGAAAGAAATCGATTCTTATTTATGAAGATTTATAATCAATCCAAAATTTCCAAGAATCGGTATTTTAAGACTTTAAAAGTGTTTTGACAGACTACTTTCTAAGCTATTGATAAGTGACAAAGAAATGTTCAAATGTGCAAGGTAAGCAAAAACAAATGTCACCTCTTTATCGACAGATTGCTTCTGTGTATCTTAAATTTTTTAATCTCTATTTTCCTTGAAAACCTCCTTCTAGCTTATAGAGGAACATAGTTCAGTAAATTGGCAGTCTTTGTTACTAAAAGAGTATTTTTTATGAATCAAGATCGGTTTGAATCGAGAATTGATTCAGAATCAAATCACCACCTCAAGAATCAGAAACGAATTGAATCGTGAGTTGATGCCAGATTCACATCCCTATAATAAAGTAATGTGACGTTAAAGTCCTCAGCTAAAAGAGTCTTCAACTCTTAGCTGGCAAAGCTTCTGTAGCAAACCTACGACCGATCCATTGTATCAGGAATCTGAGGAGCAGCTAATTGAGAGGTGTTTTTTTCCTTTTCTTTGTGTTTTATTTCTCCGTTTGGTCTTGTCTGGTCACGGCACCCTTGATTATCACTTCCCCTTTTTCCCTCACACGTTTTTTACCTTCTGTAAGTAGCAGCGAAGGTGTCAGCCAATCAAATTGGCAAACAAATCGATTCAAGATTGCAACCCATCTTATCAAATCACACAAGATTTTCTACCAGTTTGTGTTGTGCGTGGACCTCCTCTTCAATTACATGACTGAGATGATCTTTCTCCAACAGAACCTACTTTTAGAGAAAGTGCTCCTACTTTTTCTCTCTCAATTTTCTTCCCATCCATTTCTTTCTTTGGACAAGATACACATTTTAAACCATACCACTGAATGTTAAAGCACAAATCTGACAAATACAAAAACATTGTATTTTACATCTCAATCCATATTAATTTCCATTACCCTGCGCTGGTGGAAATGCAGGTAAGAAGAAGTGATTAAAAACAGATCGTATGTGAAGTAGACATCTGCAGAGGATTGCCTGAGCATCAATATTTCAGTAGATGAAACCTTGCATGAATAATTCAACTTCACCGCATCGCTTTGTGCTCCACTCTTGACCCGGTCTCAAAGCATCTCACTCTAAAATCCTCACGTTTTCTCGTAAAATTGAGGTTACACCTGAATCTACTCCAGCTGGCATCCCTCTTTACTGTAATCTCTCTTTTCTCCTGCCTCCGTCCATTCTGGTGTGACCAGAGATTTTTATGACATTTTTTTTTTTATATAAAGCTGGGGAACTGTACCTACTCCCTGTGGACTCTGTAGGGGAGCTATTTATGTAAGAGGAAGATAAATTACCTTTCTCCACCTTTCTGAAAGCCCCAACTGTGCTCTCGCTGGCACAAAAGCATTGTTCAGGCCTTCACAGGAAAACACAAGACAGGTTTTTCAGTTATGTAAGCGATGCTGACTTTCCCTCAGGCAGCCTGAATAAGCAGACCTATTTAGCCTTCAACATCTAATGTTGAGGACTAAATAGGTCTGTCGTACGCGGTCTGGAGCTGCTCTGGTCTTGGCTGGAATGAAAGCAGGGTTGCTAAAAGCTGACACGGTGATAATTTAATTTTGACCCATGCTGACGGTAGAAGTAGAATTGGCCGCAGAAGTCCTGAGAGGTGGGTTATAAGAGCCCACTTAGCAAAACGTGACCAGAATCTCTTCATCCGAGTTAAAGTACATACAGTATGAGATATTTCTATAGGAGTACAAGGAAAAATCCTTAAAACTGCAATTAAAGGTACAGTGTGTAAGAATAACTGACATCTAGTGGTAGAGATGGGCATGATGACTGTGTGAATGGATGGTTGCCGACAGTGGCCAAAATTCTTCCAGACATACACGTGTTAATCTGTGAGTGGATCCAGTGGCCTCAGGTGCAGCAATGACTAAACTACAGGTATCTACTTCATCACAGTGTACATGCGTACTGTCTTCTTCTATGGTGCTTTTTAAGTTCTTGCTTATCCCAAATTGAGCTCCAGCACCTATCAAACAAAGCCAGAACTGCAGTTTTAATGCTTAAAGCTTCTTACTTCACGCAGAGCTGTTTGTCCATTCAGAGACACCGTAGTAGTAAAAATGGTGGCACACGGCAAGTAGATTTGAATGGCTCAGTCTAAGGGAATTAAAAAAGAAGTTATTTTAGTAAAGTGATTAGATACTAATAAAAACACCATTTCAAATGATATATAATTTTTTTCTGTTCTTGACTTTTGATTTTGTTGCACACTGCACCTTTAAAGTATAAACTACTGAACTTTGACAGATGTTTTTATTGAGGCGCCCCCTGACGACGGCTAATCCAGCATCCGTTTTGCATCCTGTCTCTTCTCTGAGCCCCCTCCAGCCATTAAAAGCCAGTCTGATGTTGACTCTTGTCCCTTTCTCTCTTTCTTTTTCTCTTTTCTGCAATAATGTCGTCCTGTTTTTTTTTTTTTCCTGAGTCGGCCACAGCGCGGGTTCAAAATGGCCAATGTGTTGACATGCAGATGCTGCTGTAAAGTGACGCAGCCTCAAGACACTGCAGGGCAACAATGGCACCAGGAATGTACATAATAAACATCAATGTGCCATCAAAACGAGTCAGAAACATGTTTTTAAAGTCAGAAAGACATATAATGCTACTTTTAAACTTCAAATATAACATACATCGAATGAACGAATATGGAGGAGTGGTTGCCAACTGGTTATATCATATGTGGTGGTTACAGAGGTGGACGTGGGTCTGGTGCTGAAATATGGCTGCCCACTGCTTTCTAGTAAATCTACTAAAGATGGGTAAAATGTAGTCTAGTTTCCCAACTGGGATTAAAAAAGCTAAAATGATAATAATCCATCCCTCAGGGAAACCATTGTCTGCACAACAGTCACAAAATGTCATAATTTCATCGTGAAATTTATTCATAAGATTATTGTTTTTATCCACCTTCTTTTAACAAGCTTGGTCTCTCTCCAAGCTATACCTCGAGGTTTTGGCAAAGCATAATTTTTTACCTGGAATTGTTCTTGTTTGGGGGGAGGGTGTGTGTGTGTGTGAAAGCTTGAGAAACTCTGTTTTTGTGCAGACTCCTTGGAGGACTTCCAGACTTTTGACAAAGGTTGCTGGCGTCGTCTCTGATGCGGCTTTTTAGGAAGAAATTCTGTGTTCAGAAACTGCCTCCATGATTGAGAGAGGGAAAAAAAAGCCGAAACGGAGATGTGGTCACGACTGTTTATCAGGAGCTGTAGTTGTGTGTTACATCAGAAAAACTGGTGGTGGGAAGTTCTTACACTCTGATGTAGATGATAACACTCCCTACAGCTTAGGTTAACAGAGACAAACAACCTGATATTCTCTGATGTTGCAACAATAATCTTACTTGTAATTAGCAATTGTCCAAATGAATACCTTTTTAAATATCAAACCTCTTTTACAAAACAAATTTGCTTCTTCAAACCCTGGAATTCGCATAAGAAGAGGATGTGGATACTCTTCTTATTCTGCCTCGTCATCAATTTTCCACAAATACCAAACATTTCTCTCCTACGCACTTGACAAAAGAGGCTTATTTATTGAGTTGCAATCTGCAGCTTCTCCACTAGAGGTCACTAAATCACACAATGAATCCAAAAGCAGTGCATTCAGGTGGATTTATCCCAAATATCAGGATATATTAACAGATATTTTTTTATATTTCTTGCTGAAAATGTGATTTTCGTGCCCTTTTTGGATGCCCTCTGCAGTTACCTGCCACACACACATATTCAGTTACATTTTACTTGGCATCATTTGGATGCACTTGGTTGTGTCCTGCCAGCTAAATGAGCTGAAGTAGCACAAGTAAACCCTCTAAAAACATTATAAAATAGCATTTGCATATTAATGCACTTATGTGTTTTCTTAAGAGTGAAGAGTTCCACCTGTGTGTGTTGCCCCTGCATACTCCTTAACATTATCACAACCCCTTGTTTTTTCTTTTTGCTCCACCATACTTTGGTTAATTTCAGCAGCTTCAGAACAGAAAGAAAAAGCTTTCGGATGTCTGAAAGTACCCACATTACACACAGTAAGCAGCTCAGAGGTATTCACACACTGTGTAGTCATTTAGCATCCATGTGAATCACTAACTCCCATAAATCAATTGTCCCACAGTGTTGGTGGTGGTGATATCAGCAAATCAGCCATCTGCTCAGAGGATGTGTGTGCGGTGTTACACACAAACACAACAACATCTCTACTACTTCAATCTCCACTGGCTCCTTTTCTTCAGTTCGTCTTTGTTTATTATCATTTACCTTCCATTCATCCAGGTTCAGCTTTTCTCTCTCTTTTTTTTTTGTGTGGAATTTCCTCATTCTTGGGTGAAAACAACTCACTTTCCTTCTTGTACAATCTCATGAAAAATGCATGCCATCCACTCAAGTCTCGTCATTACGCTTCTGTGTAAATGATTCAACTCAGTGATTTTTCTGCCCCCCCCCAGACTCATGTTCACGCTTTCTTTCCACACATCTCCTCCACGTCCCACCATCCAGCCGACTGCTTTAAACATTTATTTAGCATCGCTCTGCTAATCCTTTTTTTATAAGCAGCCAGAGATGTGGAGGCTTTTCCTTCCTCTTAGTTTTTGTTGTTGCTGCATTTTCTTGTGAAATTTACTTTAGTTGTTCCTCTTGGTCTGATTGGTCGTGTATGCTTGTGTATGTGTGCAGCAGGCAGGGTATTATTCTTTTGTTTGAGCTGTCAATGTTTTGTCACCTGGCGGCCATTTTTATCTTCCCCTCAGACGCAGATACACTCAAAGCAAATGTGTGCTTGTTTCATCCCTCCGCTGACCGAACTGATCCCCCCCGGTCTGCATTTTCACACATTTCTCCTCGTCTTATTTAGTTGAAAAGAACTGCTCGTGATCTGTACACCGCGTATCATTGTGTGGTCAGAGATGAACATTCTGAGCTCATTAATATTTAATTATAGCTTCAGAAGGTGTTGCTGGTGTGGTTCGTCTCATCATCGTCTTCATCCAGTTAAAATAACACAGAATTCTCATGTTTGACTTTTTAGTTGAGATTCGACCTGCAGATTAGACAGAGTGGCTCAGAAAACACCTGTGAATACTACTGGCTGGTTTTTATAGTGAAAGTGCAACATTTTGCCCCCATTAAAACTTTATCGAGCATGTTTTATTTGCTTTTTATGCTCCAAGAGAAACAAATAGCAGAGATAAAACACGGACTAGAAGCTGTGTTGATGCCAGTTTAAACCATCTGATTTAAAGTGTATGGATACCTGTAATTGGTCTGGTCCTGCTGGCGGTTTTTCTTCCAGTTAAAAGTGAGTTTTTCCTCTCCGCTGTCGCCCGCTGCCTCATTGATGCTCAGGGCAGGGATTGAAGCAAAAAGAGGATTTCCTTCTTTAGTTCGGCTGTTTTATTTTTTACAAATAGGCGTTATTTTAACACATATATTATGAAGTGGATTATTAAGTCGACTTTTTTTTCAACATGATAAAAGAAAACAAAGTAAAAAGAGAAGAAAAGAAAAACAATAAATTGAAGTTCACACTTAATACCAAAAAAAACTAATTAGAAACAAAAACTCATAATTGCAATTTTCAGACATTTCCTTCAAATAATTGTGGCCAAAAAAAAGGGAGTACACAGAAGAACTTTTAAGAAGAACTTTTTGAGGCCTACCATTTATTACTCTTTTTTTGTTTCTATATTAAAATGTGTACTTGTAAATGAATATTCAATATATTGTACAAGCGTATGTAGATAACATCTGCATCCATACAGCAACAAGCAGTTCATGGTAAAACACCCAGAACAAAACAACAAGAACAAAAGGCAGTAAAGATGGGACATTATGTTTCATCCTGCTCCTGTTCAGCTTTCTGAATTTATTTATCCTTGTACATGATTTCATTTCATTTATCAAGTTAATAAATCGACTCCATGGATTGTAATGATACGAAGCTTTGTGTTTGTTCTTACTGCTTGTTTCCACACAGACCATATGTACACATCATCTTTTTATGATGTATATTGGATCTGAATAATTTTTTTTAATGTGTTGCTCCAAACTTCCACCCAGTAGGTCATGTATGGGAGCATGAAGGAGCAGTACGGGGAATTAAATAATCAATTTGATTTTCATTGGATTGGATTGTATCTTTAAAAATGTCTTGAGAAGACAAAGAAAGCTGAATTGATTTAATTGAATGAATCTACATTTTATCCAACAGCTAAAACCAGATCTAAGATTTGTCTTTTCCAGGAGATTGTTCAAAGCTCCCTCTTGTGTCTTTAGAGTTTTGGATGCGGGCAGCAGTGTAGGGAGACAATTTATAGCCACAGATGATTGCAATAGATGCCGTTTGTGTTTATAAATGCTGTGTGCAACACTGACTGGTGTTTCCAAATGCTGAATGACAGCGTGACAAGAGAGTTCAGAAACTCTTGTTTCAAGTAGGATGAGGCAATATTAATTAAAACACTGATCATTTTCAGCATCGTAGCTTTAAAATGTATTTGTAAATTAATAAATGAAGGAAATTGTGAACGCTGCTCTGAGAGGCACATTGTGTATTATTAACAAACGTCAGAGACGATATTAAAACACTCGACATCAGAAAAACGGGTAAAACTGAGCTCACGGGCATCCACACTTCCACACTCACTTTTATTGTTTTCTCTTAAATTAAGCAGATTAGATGCTACACCGGGGTAGGATTTATAAACATTTATAAATATCTTAGTTGGCCTCTATAATCCCACTGATGTCCCTGATGTGAGAGAAGAACTGGTGCTGTGTTAGAGCCACTTTCTCAACCTCCAGCTGAGCCATCAAGCTGTTGTTTGTGTGGTTTTTTTAAGGTGATTCAACAAGTTGTACAGGCACCAGTCTGTCAGTGAGAGGGAGAAGGCAGATTTTGCTGGGGGGTCCTGCCATCATCATTGGTTCTTGATGTTGTCTGAGCTGCTGAAACTCTGATCCATGATTTCATTTCTATGTATTTATGTATAAATTCCTTCCTCAGATCACAGACTCAAGCTTTGAGATGCAAACTAGTCGTTGCGTGTAACTTGATTGCGTCTTTGTGAACATTTCCTCATCATACGTGCATCCAACAGGATTATATTTAACACCATGAGTCAGTTTTATATTTATGAACCCAGCAGACTTATTAAATTAATTAGCTTAACTAGATGCCATGCACATCCTCGCTTTTATCCTCGAGGGCAAAAGCAAATTTCATAGTATGACTTTGATGTTCTAGTAAACATCATACAGATTCATCAAGACACTGTATACATAAACATTAAAGGACCAGCAGAGGATGTGTTCTATTAGCAATGCTTAACTACTGTGTGTGTGTGTGTGTGTGTGTGTGTGTGTGTGTGTGTGTGTGTGTGTGTGTGTGTGTGTGTGTGTGTGTG
>JBBBVU010000025.1:18472972-18483217 GCA_037177055.1 Atherinosoma microstoma
TGTGTGTGTGTGTGTGTGTGTGTGTGTGTGTGTGTGTGTGTGTGTGTGTGTGTGTGTGTGTGTGTGTGTGTGGTTTCTTGTGTTTTATGTGTTATTAGTATATGATAAGGAATGATTTGCTGCCTCATCCCTGGGGGCTTGTAGGTGAAAGGCTAGAAAATGGTATTTGTATGTAGAAAAAAATCACGATTTTCTGTTTGCTTGGTAAATTATTAATAGCTGTGGGGTAGCAGGCCAGTTTTTTAGCGTTTAAAAGTTTTTTTTTTCTTTTATTCTGGTGTGAAAAACCAGAAAGACACGGCTTTAATACATCAACTCTGTCTTGACCTGCTTTTTATTTTTGATATTAACTTGGTCCAACATTTTCAAACTTCACCTCACCACAGCTTTTTTTTTATACTAGTGTACCTGAGCAATGGACTGAGAACTGAGGGAGAGAATCTGTGTAAGCCGAGAGTCAGTTAGCATGACTGAGAGATAACAGAGTGGCAATAATGAGAGATTTTCTTTACACCTTAAAACTCCGCTAGAGCGCTGGCGCCCCGAGCGCTATCACATATATTACCAACAATCTCTCAGGAACGGTAGTGTGTAACTCTGTGGGGGTTATTCAGAGACTATATGTAAATCCACAATGAGTGATCCATGATAACATCATTATTTATCACATTTTCATTAAAAAAAAGATCACTTATCACTACTATGTTGCTAATAGACCTCTATTTTGACCCAGAAATTCTAATGATGCCACTTCCTGTCAAACTTTCCACCAATCAGAGAGCTTAAGATCAACAGGTGAGCAGAAGGTTCTATGTGTGTCTGAAAAGAAGAGAAATAATGTTCCTCTATGGCTGGAATAAAGACAAGAAGGTGTTTCTGATGCACCGTGGCAACAAAAATGAACAGTTGGAGTTGGTTTAGTGATGATAGGAAGTAAATAGTGGCATAAATAACTGAAATGAGGAAAAAGTATTTTTTCTCCTGAAAGCCAAGACTTGATAGAATGATATGCAGATGAGAAAACGCTTGGTCACTGTGGATTTGTGTTATTTCTAAGTACTGTTAGTAATACATTCCTTTATGGTGCTATATTTATTGATACATTCATTTTACATCATTTTAGCCTACATAATCTGACAACTGAGGCTGTCCTGGAGACATCATTTTAAAGTCATCAGTGATGATTTTGTACTTTTAGAGTCAAACAAAGGCCCAAAGTATTGTCCTATTTCTGTACCTTCCCGGGTAGGTTTTTTTTCTAGATCTTAAGCTTTCTGTGTGTAATGATCACAGTGAAGGTCCAGTTTGCTGTGGCTTTGCTGTCACACAAACTCATGCAAACAAGAAGACAACAGAAGAAATCGCTGTTTTTGATGCCATATTGGAAAATATGCAAATTAGCTCTCCTTCCATTTCTGTGCATTATAAGCCAGACATCTGTTGCTATCCAACTGTCTGCAGAGACTCACAAGCCTGCTCGCTTTTTTTCTTTTAACGCAAAACACACACACACAGGCAGCAGCTAAAGCCTGAAGATCATGATGCAACTCCATGTCTTTTATTTAGCTGGAAAAGGTACAATAATCTTGTTTTGATGTGACATTATCGGGCTTAATATTCTAAAAGTCGTATGTGCGCACATTCACGCCAAGCATTAAATGATTGACTGGATTCAGCTTTGATGATTCATCCCTGTGAGACAGCGCTAGATTGTAAAATGTCAGCTTTAAACCGAGATTAAACGGAACCACTCTGGAGAGCTGACGGGGATTGTGTGCGAGTGTGTTTGTTTAATATACTACTGAATGCATCATGGTCCCCTGTGCAGCATTCGGTCTATTTTCCTGCCATGACTGAGTGCTCTGGAAAAGTTTTCCACGTGTGTTCATGTCTGTTAGTGAGTTTTATGAGGTTGTGCACATAGTCGAAGCATCTCAGATACAATTTACCCTGACAAGACTGGGAATAACTGGAGTTCTTCTTCTCAGCGTGTTCCTAAAAACGTGAAACTAGTTCACAGATCTGCACTCGGGCTGAAAATTTGTGCAAAGTTTCTTTATCTCTCAACCGTAAAGCCTGAAGAAGATTTCTTTTTCTCTGTTGCAGTGGTGGAGCGTGGCGACAGGCGAGGCCCTTCAGACCTTCTACCCAACAGGAAGCGCTCTGAAGAAGATCCACGTGTCCTCGGACTTCTCCACCTTCGTCACCATCGACAGCATCGGCATCCTCTACATCCTCCGGAGGATTGAGTGAAGACTGAGGACAAAAACAACGCAACCATCACAACATGTTGGCTAACTGTGTAGCATCAAGACTAAGTTTACATAGCTTCCTCCTTTTGCACTGAGCCATACCCTGACTCAAGACATAATAGAAAATTGCAATTTTTTTGAATTTGAAGTCTTTATTTGACCCTTTCACTAAAAATAAAAAATAAAAATTTACATATATTTCGGGTATATTACCGTGTTATATGTCTGAGTTATCGTAGTGCAAAAGGTGTGAACCAGGAGGCAGAGGACAAGTATCAAAGTTTTTACCATGAGTGATGCAATAGCTCTCACAAATGTATGTGTGTATCAAATATGATCCATATGAAATAGAGCCTCACACACACTACAGCATCTTGAAATGAAAACGGCTTCATCAGCGCCTCAAAGTGCAAATTCTGATCTTTAAACCTCAAGAAAAAAATTCTTTTTTACTATATAAAATCCAGCCGAATGTAGTGCATTAAAATTTAACACTTAGAGGATCAAGCACATCGTCATTAATGAGCCGATTATCAGAGGAAATCTACACGATCCTCACATCTTTTCATATATAATTAATAAATCTTGTTCCAGGGTTAAAACATTATTCTATGAGCTGATTGTTTCTCATGTTTGCGTTTGACATGTTGTAAATGTAAATGTTCTGCATCCGATCTGAACCTCATCTTGTCTTTTTGAGCCTTTTATGTCCACTACAGCCTCAGACTTAAAGGAAACGACTTGTAACGGTTGTGCCTTCTCACTCCACCAGCACACGCAGGAACTTTCTGGTGCAATTTGATGAGCATTAAAAATGCATGAGGGCATGAAGTTTTAATGATTTAAAACATTTAAAATTGTACCCAATCAAAGCCTGCGGACTGTTTGCACTGCCAAAGTATTTGTACTTTTGAACTTGGATCAAAGGTAAATGTTTTCTACAAAAAAAAAAAAAGAAGTGATTTATTATTCATAATCAAATTCCCACTTGTGCTTTATCAACTGTTTTTCAGATGGTTTTCTATCAGTCTGTGTTGGCTCTATATCCCATTTTTTATGCACATTTATATGCTGTTGTCTTACTGAGCCATTTCTTTGTTTGGAGCACTTTGCTAACTTTAAGGAAACTTTTTATATGATGTAGCCGTTAATGAGGAACTGTGCTTATACATGTTTCTTAGACTAAGAGCCTCCTTACAGGCTGTAATCTATCAACCTGATGTTGAACCCGGGTCCAAAAGGAGGCACAGGTACAAAAACACTTCATGCACTCCATCACTTGAGGAAACATTTGAACATGTTCTTCCAGACTGGTGCTTTAAATTCATTCAATAAATTTCCTTCTTGCGTGGATATCTCTGGGAAACATCTGCAGGGAGAGTGATGCATGCTCTGGATGTATTTAGAGTTATTTAATGTGGTGTGAGTGTAATTTATGAAATGATAAAACTACCTATGCTGTCATGTTGTGTGCATGTTCTTATTGCAACGTGAGGTTTTTATATTAGTCACTTTTGTTTTTACAGCTATTACGGCTAATCCCATCACAATAATAAATGTTCACACCCAGAATACTGTGTGTTGTGTCCTAATGATTCTATTGTTCTCTAAGATTGACGATTGTGAGTCTATTATTATTAACTAAAGCTACGTAAACTTTAACCCAGCACATGTTAAATATCTTTTATTTTATGTTTAACTCATCACTCTTGTCCCATCAGTCAGTCAGTCGAAGGATATCTGATGTATGACTTTACACTTTAAAGGTACAGTCTGTACGAATGACTAATATCGAGTGTTTTTCAACTTCATGCATCTCATGAACTTGTTCGAAGGTAATTTCAGTTGAATTTTTTTTGGTTAGAAGTGAGAACAAAAGGCTGGACTTTAGAAAGAAAAGAAATTAAAGTGCTTCCCAGATGTAAAAGTTGTATAGTGCGGTATCTGGGCCGCGGGACACTGCTGATAGCACTTATGATAGATGTCACTTTGCCATCAAACAGATTTAAGGTCTAAAAGTTAAGGAATGGGCCTTTAAGGCATTCATTGCTCTAGCTCCTATCAAACAAAGCCATTCTGCAATTTTACAGCTCAGAGGGTTCTCACAGCTCCGCAGCCGCCATGTGGACCCACGGCAAGTAGATATAAATGGCTCATTCGAATAGAATAAAAACACAATTTATTTTAGTACAGTGATTGGATACCAATAGAGATCCAATGTAGGATCCTTTGTCAGAGTGATGTATGCTAACCAGGCCATTAATGTAAATAATCGGCTATTTCAAAGCCTTATTTTCAGGATGTCCCAATAACTTCCTGAAAGTCCTCTGCTTTAAAACGCCCCCAGTTTCCAGTTTGTTTTGTTATCCTCTCTATTTCTAACATTCTCAGAAAAAAAATAAAGGAAAAAACTTTTCTTTTTGATGTAACCTTCTGCAGGTATTCCTGCTTCCTGAGCTTCCTGTTTCTGGTCTAACTACCATCCTGCCCGTCCTTCATATTCTCAGAGCTTCTTTTCTCACTTCCTCTCCTCTCGGTGCAACTGGTCGCGGCAGATGGCCTCGCTTTGTTCTGCCAGGTTTCTTTCTTCTAAAGGTTTTCTTTTTTTTTCTCTGATGTGGAATTAAATAGAGTCATGAGTTTTAAATATAGTAGTATAGAAAAAACTGAATAAGTAACAGATGTTGCAGTAAAAACTGTTCATTCTCATAAAATATTAAAATATGAAGTCTGTGTTGTTCTGTTTTCTCGGTTAAACTTTGGGATCAAACGGTTTGCCACTTGTTTTTTGCTAAAATTGTGAACTTTGGGAAGAAATCATGAATAATTAATCAGTAAAGCTTTTTTCATCTGGCTACAGCATACATTCTCAACTAAACAAATAAGCTATACAGTGTATACCTCATGCTGTATAGCTGCTGGGGAAAAAGTAAATGAAACTAAAAACACACCCTATTGACACTGAGGTATGAAACCCAGAAATGAAATGGCACATGGCTGTATACAAGACCCCTAGCTGTGTGAGAGGATAGCTCAGAACCGGCTGCAGGTTCAACTCCCTGTAAGGATGGAGGGATCAGTTTCAGCTCAGAGATCAATGAGTTTAAAAAACTGAAGATGAAAGATGTTCCAGTGTGAAGGGTGGCTGGTTTTATAGAAGCAAACTGAAAGTAAAGAGTGGAAATCTCCACTGTGGAGCATCATGAGTCTGGAAGAATAGCTCAGGCTGTTAGGAGGAAGTCTGGAGGACCTGGGATCAGCCCTCATCATCCAACACCCACAATGAAAAGAGAAACGCTCCACCAGTATGAAGAGTCCTCGTGGTGTGGTGGGCTTGCTGGAGAACTGGAAGTCTGGATTCCTGCCTGTTACCAGGACCTGGATCATAATGTTCTTCCCAACAATCACTGTCAATCTGAAACTTGGGTTTTATGTTGGATTGGTCCTCACTCATCCCTCTCAGTCTTTAAGTTCTTTATAAATAAAATTTTATTTGATCTATATGTGAGCGTGTGTGTGTGTGTATATCATTTATTTCTTTATTTGCTTCTAGTTGGTCCACCATGCTCTCATCTCTCATCATTAGACAGTGGGTGTCTTGGATGTCTTGTAGCTAAATTATACAACTGAGAGGTTTGTGTGTTGTTTTAGACAAACAGACTTTTCACAAGTTGGCACGAAGATTCTTCCAGTTTCTTTCTGTCCTGCACCAAAGAAACTTTTATTGAAGTGTTTTCTGTGCTCTGAGTGTGAAGTGATAGCTGAGAGTACATCTGTGCATGAAGCACTGTTATTGTGCTTATGAACAAAGAATCCTTTTAAACACTTTGTTTTTATTGTTATTTAAATTGTGACTGTCCATAATATTCTGAAAATATCTCATTTCAACTGTTTACTTCCTTCCATACAAGTGCATCTGATGTGTGACTGACTTCTCACTCATTCCCTCTCAGACCAGAGGTCAGTCTGCTCAGAAGAACACAATGACCAGAGTTTTCCACATTTACTGAGCCACTGTGAAGGTTGTGTGTGTTTTTAACGCCTCCCTGTCATCACACCCTGTCATCACACCTACCACTGGACTGGAAGTAAACTTGTACAATTCTCAGCTGACTTATGTTTTGCCTCTGTGGCTATGTGAGTCATCCGTGTGCATGTAATCAGACTTGTGGTAATGGCTGATATAGATGCAACCATGACAATAACATCTGCTCTACTGATAGGTTTGTTACCATGTTTTTCTTAAAGGTCCAAGACCCCAAAACTGTGGAATAAGTATTAATGATTCACCCACCTTCTTAAGTTTTGACTCTGTCTATTTCAGGGCGTTTGGTTGATGTTGTAGATCATCAGCCATGGTGGAAGACTGGGAGCAAAGTTTCTGTCTATTTATAGACTATCTAGTGTTTTTTTTTTTTAGTTTCAGTGAGGCCAGATTGAAAGTGAGTTTAACAAAAGAAAGAAAAACTGTCATAAATTTAGGATGCATTACACCCAAACAATTTCAAGGAGTCTGTAATCATATTCAGGATATTCCTACACAAAGGATGGAAGAGCTGATATTAGCTATGGACCTGTGTGGGGAAAGATTAAGCATCTAATTGTTGCTGATCTTATTCGCTGTTTCACACCTGTGTGGACCGCTTTGCCAACCAGAAGCTGAAATTTTTAATGAAAAATGGGGAAATATTGAATTCTGCAGCTTTTTTTCCCTCCTCATTACCAGCTATGCTTACATGCAGCATCTCCAGGGGAGCAGTGTGAAGTTAAAGCCTGGTTAAGGTGTGTGTTCTAACCTCATTAATTCTAGTCTCTCTTGATTGATTAATCTTTGTCTGCTGCTGAAGTAATTACAGTTATCTGGCCGTCTGAGTGTCTACACACTGCTGACACCTCCTTCCTCTCGCGGCTGCAGCAGGGCCGGGGTTTCCTCTCTGTAGCTTCTGCCTGTCATGCTACGAGCGCTAATTAACTTTGCCATGATCTGATGAAGTTTATAAAACAAATCAGGCTTTCAGTAACAGATATCACTTAGAAATTTGTATTGATATTCAGATCGAACCTGCAGCTTGAATAACAGGGGGAAAAAAACATTTAAAATGTAAAGTTCAAGGCTAATTAGTTTACTTTAGCAGCAGTAACTGCTTAGAGGTTAATGAGAGGTTGATATTTAAACCAGCTCAGTCAGAGGTCTGTGGTCGCATGTGGTCTCCCAGGAGATTTAAAAAGGTTCTGTTTCTAAATTAAAAAGAGAGCAGACAGAATTTTTTATTTAGTAATGAAGGACATCAGTATGTAAAAAAATCTATTCTGTTCATTGCCAGTCCAAGACCCCCTCTTTAACCCCATAACGTCTAAGAAAATACACAGAAAAAGTGTAAAAAGACTGGAATAGATAAATTACAATTTAGTATTGAATAAATTAATAACAATTAATAGATTAAGATCAATAATGAATAATTTTATATGGAAATAAATACATTAATATGAGTGAATACAATCAAATAAATAAATGCAATAAATTATTTGGATAAAAATATATTAAATGAAAAAAGGCCAGAATTGGTTCGTCACAAATTTACGACACCAGGTATCAAGGGGTAACTTACATACTATATGTATGTAAGTATTTTAAATAACAGTATAAGTAAATAATAGAATAATGATAGAATCAAATTTGAATTTAACTGTCTATTTTGCCTTTTTTTTTTTTTAAAAAAAGGAGTTTTTGTGAAATTATGATAGATTTACAAATTGTATTTCCTTTTAAACACTTTAATTTAATGTATTTTCATAGTTGCAGGGTTTTAATGTCATTTTACTTCAGACATATTATACCTCGGTGATTTTATTGGTATTTTCCCGTATTTCGAAACTACTGTAAGAAACTTCGAACTAATACAGAATAGTATAGAAATAATTCAGTTTACCATGGCCAGGCCATGCTGGCCATTCAGTGGTAACTCAGCTTGCTTGTAGGAGATGATGATGGTGGTGGTGGCCATCTCATGATCCCACCAAAATAGATGTTGTGCAGTCTACGTTGGGACAGCAGCTCTGAAGACCCTGGATCTGGAGAGGAATACTCAGAAGATGCAACCTCCACACAACAAAGTGATGAAACAGTGGAGCGTGTTTAATAAGTTGCTTGTGTGATGGAGGGAAAATAATAATAAAGACTTCCAGTGTTGCTGCTGCTGTGTGCTGCTTTGTTATTTATTGGTTTTGATGCTTCATTTTCTGGTGATGAGTTGTGATCTAGACTCCCCCACTGGCTTGAGCTACCTCCCAGCCAATCAGCATTGGGACAACAAATCACATCCTCTCCAGGGGTTATGTGTTGTTAGTATTTTGGAGGACTATGTTTTTGTCCACCTATATTGAAAGAACAGAGAATCCATCTCTCTGTGGGGGCTGAGAACAAGTTAAACCCAGAGTTATTTTCTAAGGCATAAAGAAAAACAAAAACAATCCCCATAGACATGTGGATGATAAACAGATTTTGTGTAATACAGCAGAAGCAGACCTCCTAGTTTTACTGCCGAGAGTCTGGTAAACACAGACGAGTTGGAGCGACTTTCTTCTGCAGAGCCACCCTGAACCTCGGGGCATCATCTCTGAGGGATATTCATCGATCTTTTTGGAGCGTTTCGTGTCTGTCTGTTGAAAACATACCCAGAATTCTTCACTCGGTGGGTGCTAACAGTGACGCTGACAGCTAGAGTACAGGGTCACTATACTTCACAGATACCCTTTAGATGGAGGAAAGTAAAATACTGAAGTAAATCCCAGAATGGTTTAGGCCCAGAACACAAAGATCCAGAGACTCGGGTCAGCTGGTCCAGACCAGAATAATCATGGAGAAGCAGCTTTTAGCTGTTATGCTGCAAACAAGTGCAACAAACTCCCAGTAGAGATTAAACTTTCCCCAAATGTAGACGCCTTTAAATCCAGGTTAAAAACATTTCTGTTCTCATGCATCTGTGATTTTATTGCGATTTTTGATATTTGTTGCTCCCTTTTCCTTTTTAATGCTTTCTTTGCAGCTTCTGTAATGCTTTCAATGTTTTATGTAAAGCACTTTGAATTGTCTTAAACAGGAAATGTGCCAAACAAATAAACTTGCCTTTGCTTAGTATATATGCTAAATAAGGCGGCATTAGAGAGGCTGTTTTTGGCTCTGTGGCTACCTGACAGGTTGTCACAATCCAAGCACCCAAATGCAGACCAAGAGGAGCTGAAGCCAACTGGCATTTAGGGTTTTAATAATTAAATACACAAACTAAAGATGAGATACAATTCAGTTCAATTCAGCTTTATTTGTATAGCGCCAATTCACGACAATATCAGCTCAGAGCTTCACTGTTGTCATCAGTCAGTATTCATACGAGCCAATTCATAACAAATAGCCTAGCTAAGGAAACCAACAGACTGCATCGAATCTTTTCTTCGATCCAATCCTCCATCCTGAGCAGCTAGAGGTGAAGGTGGAAAGGAAAAACTCCCTTTTAACAGGAAGGAAAAACCTCCAGCAGAAGCCGGCTCAGGGAGGGCGGCCATCTGCCTCGACCGGTTGGGTTGGAGAGGACAGTGAAATATGTTAATGATGCCAGTACTGTCATATGTTTTACACATGAAAGATGAGGAGCAGAGAGATGAAGAAGAAGAGCCCAGTGCATCATGGGATACAGACACTGAAACAGGAAGCAACGTGAACAATGAATACACATGGATGAGCAGCAGGTGAGGCAATCAGCAAAAGAAAGCAGATGATCATGGAGCAGGAAGTGAAGTGAACAGAACACAAGGGGAATAAACCCAACAGAATAAAGCAGGAAACAAGACAGGACTCAAAAAACAAATAAAAGACTGTAAACTAATACTGCAATAGAACAAATACCACAGACCATAACAGGTTGTGTGTCTGAGATGGTGGTCAGCAGCACTGGAGCACCACAAGGGACTGTACTCTCACCATTTCTCTTCACACTGT
>JBBBVU010000025.1:18491410-18502174 GCA_037177055.1 Atherinosoma microstoma
AACCCTGTTTCACTATAAATGTGTTTGCTCAAGTGTTCCTGTATATAAACGAGAGCCTAACGATGCTTGGCCAGCTTTCCTCTTTTACAAACCTTTTAAGCAGATACTCATCACAAGCCTCAGCTCAGCCGGGTTTATCTCCGTTTATCTACCTCAGAAACATATTTTAGCTCTCCATCACACAGCCAACTCTCACATTGAGTACATTACTATAATGTGAGTGTTATTCGCTTTAATCTGCCAGGTGAAAACACCGTGTTCGTACAGTCACTTACCAAATGCATTGAGTTGTTTTTATGTAAAATATTTCCTCTAATTCTTGGCCATGTGTGCATGTTTAGGTGTGTAATACATGAAGTAAACTGGATTTAAATGTGATTGCAGACCTGCATTTCCATCCATTAGTAGGCTACTGGATAAATGCCAGATATAATTGTGATTATTACTTCAGCCATTTTGTCCCCCTATTGTCTCATTTAGTTGGTGGCCGTGGGCAGAAAACACCATCTGGAACTTTGGCCTTGTCCCACAGTCTGACACACATAGTACAACAAAACATGTCCATTACTGCAGACTGCAGTTAAACAGGAGTGTACTGACAGTATGAGTCAACATGTTTGAGCTTATTTTGTGCTCCATTAAGTCCTACACCTCCATCTTTACAAGTGAAATGATGCACTTCCTCCTTTTCTGCACTTATCTCATAGAAATATCTTGAATCATGTCCCAGTCCTCCAGCAGCGTTCTGCTCTTCCTACAACAATGAAAAGTGTTTTCAGTTCTCGAACTGAATGCATCACATTGCCGATTGGCAGTAAATTATCTCTTCTTCTTCCTCCAGTCTCCGGTCCAGTGGTTGTCTGCTGGCTGCAGATTGTAACCGTCTAACCTGCAAACAGACTGCAGCTCCTTTCTATTCTGCGGTTTATGGCCCATGACAAATGCTTGTTCAGCCTTTCAGAGGCTCACTGTAAATGTCATTTCACTGTAGTTAATAAAGTGTTGCTCATTCCCGCTTCCACAGGTTGAATTGTTTTTAACCAGCGTATTTCTATGATGATGATGATGATGCATTTACCGATTGTTAAACAGCAAAATGTTTCACATTTTTAGTGTATTTTGTTGATAGAGAAAGCAGATGATTTTTGACTAGAAAGAGATGTATGGTTGGTTTTGCCAGTTTGGATGATTCTGCTGCCAAATTTCAGGTATTTTATAACTTTTCTAATATAAAGATGCAGCTGTGTGAGGGTAAGTGTATACCTGCCAGTGTTTAAGTAAAAAATGACTGGGCATGGGAGAGCTGAACGGTGCAGGTCTGTCTCTACAGGCATCTGTCAGACCCAAGAAGCTGCAACTGGTAGTACCAGCTAGTGTTTTATGACACCATTGGAAAGCCTGATTAGTCATCTTTACAACAAGTTATCACGTATGGGTAGCACCCCCCCCAAATATGAACCATAATTTCCTGCAATATATAATATTTTCCTATTGGTGTTTACTCTTGTTCTGAGCTTCAACTGCTGCAGCTAATTGATCGACAGACATATAGGAATGAGATTGTAGAATCAGTGGTGATCCCATATCTCCAGAATCTGGGGCCTAACTCCCTCCTCCAGGATGACAACACTCTCCCTCACAGAGTCAGGAGCATCACAGAAGACCTCTACAACTTGAAGGTGGAGAGGATGAAATGACCTGCTGGGAGTTCAGACCTCAACCCAGCAGAACATTTATGGGATCGGCTTGAATGTACGAAGGTGACCAACACATCCACGCTGGTTGACCTTCAACAACTCCAGGCAGAGGAATGGGATGCCATCTCACAGCTAAAAATAGCTAATATGCATTATTTTCCTTCATTATTACAGAATAGTTCGACCATCTAATCCAACCATTAACTCAGAACAAGTGTGAATACCAACAGGAGAATATTACCGGGGATTTTGGCAAATCTTTGGGGGGGACTCCCCACATGTTTAGCTGTGTTCCTCATTCCACAGAAGCACCATCTTTACAAAAGATACCTGCATGTAAAAGGTGACTAATCAGGCTTTCCAACGCCGTATAATACAACACCCATGGGAATTATCAAAGGGGAGAAATAATACATTTACGCTGCAATTCATTTGTCAAATTTGAGCGGCAGTGGCTTCGGTGTTACAGCGGGTTGTCCAATGATCGGGATATACAGTTTGAATCCTGCTCCCACAGTCATCTGTTGTTGTGTCTTCACCATCCTTGAATCCAGTGTTGACATCGCTGGTGTAACTGGGACAGACTCAAACCTCAATCCATTATTATTAGAGTGAAAATGTATTCTTGGTGCAGTTTGTCAGACTTTCATTCATCTTTTTCTGTCAACTTGACCCTGACTGGAACTGATTTCTTTGTTTTAACAGACCTTTTGTCTCCTGGTTGAGAAAAACAAAATGAAAGTGGATCACAAAGATAAATATGGTTGTACAAGTCAGATTTTATTTAATGTGCTTTACAAGGATATAAATAATGGCCAAAATTACAAAAATCAGTGTGCTGGAAGCCCAAGCCTATGTACATTAGTTGATCAGCAGTGATGTCACAAAATAATCCATGTTATCACTCAAAATACAACCTCCACAATCTAGTACTTTTTATTTTCATGTCTTTAAAATGTCCAACGTTTATCCTCCTGGTACCTTGTTTCCAGTGCCATTTACTGCAAATCCTTTAGTCTTTTCTCTTTACATGTATGAACAATGAGTTGGCAAAATATCTATGTACATTTTATAGCTGGATAATGTCTCATCCAAATAATACAGTAATACTGCGGTTTTTTAAAATAGTACATCTGCAAGTTAAGAGTAGAGCCCCATGACAAATGGAGGTCGACCTGACCTAGGAGTTAGCAAGCAACCTGCAACATTCACACTCTGTACAAAGTATGAACATTGACTTTCAGATATTCATTGATTTTTTTCTTTTTTTTTAAAGGATTGCCATCATTCTCAGGCCCAAGGTTTTCATCTCAGCATATCATAGAAAAATAATGTAACATTAAGACAACAGTAGACAAGAATTGCACAAGAATAATCATCATGGTAATATAGTACTCTCATATTAAACATTAAAATGTCGGGCAATACCAATAGTTTTTTTTTTTTTTTTTTAAACGTTAGATGCAGTTTTGTTCATCATTCATTAACGACACCTGTTGCATCGTCCAATCAGATTTACACGCTTGTGCATATGTGTGGTTTTCTGATGTTAAAGAAAATAAAGAGCCAATACTGACACATGCCCACTGGCGCTTCCACCGAGCCCATGATGCCCTGAAACCTTAAATCTCCATGGAGATGCCGACCGCACAAAGTTCAAAAGGTCATGCCTCCCAGGTGGGGAGGGGGGGGTGCATAAAATGGCTCCTGGTGTAGCTGGAGGGAGTTGAGGCTGCTTTCAAATAAGTGTACATTCAGAGCAGACGGCTGCAGTCCTGTTTGTGTGTGTGTGTGTGTGTGTGTGTGTGTTATATTGGTCCGATGAATACTGTGTCAAGCATCATGTGGATGAATGTAAAAATTTTTGTAGTCAACCTTAAACACTGGAGTAGCGTCCATGTTTGTAGTCCTTTTTGCATTGTGTGTGTGACAAGGTCCATGTTTAGGGCTGGCTACATTCTTTGCATTCCACAGTAATAGACATGAGCGTCCGGCATTGCCCTGCAAAATGAGATGACATCACTTATCGAGAGAGTCCTCACACCCCGCCTCTCCACCGGCCCCCCTCGCTCAGCAAAATCCAACATGGCCACCATGCGTCTCACAAGCCACATGCTTAACCCCTTCTACATACAAGTTGTTTTTCTTTCTTTTTTTCCTTTTTTTTTTTCCTCAGCCAGATAAAAATCAGGTTTATGGGCAAGAAAAAAAGAGAAACTCTGAACATACACACAAATGTGTTTGAAAAAGGGACTAGAAAAAAACAAAAAAAAAGTCATCTATGTCTTCCTGTGTCACAGGTCAAGTTGATTCACAAGTAGCTTCAAAATGATTTGGATATAAAGAATCAAAAAAGGTTGAAATACATTCTAGTAACCTGCTGGATGAACCAGTTTGAGTCAGTGCTACATCGCCTCTCCTCTTTATTAAAAAAAGCTTTTAAAAAGTCTTTAAATTCCTCCGGTTGTCGCATTCGGACAACACCCCCTCCCTCAAAAGACAGCTAAAACACTGTTCAACTCCCAAAATCTCATTCAAGTTGTCAGGGGGCGGGGGGGCAGTTGGACAGAGAGGGGGGGGGGCTGAAGAGTGAGGGATGGAGGAAAAAAAAAAGGAGAGAGAGAGAGAGACGAAGCCAAACGCAGAACGACAAACTGGTTGACTGATTAACAAGCAGGAGGTGGAAAAAAACCGAGCTGACCGTCGCTCCCTACAGGAGGAGACAGATGTGCACCCTGGGTTCAAAGGTCATGCGCCGGCCTTGCAGGCAAGAGGACGAGGCCCGGGGCCAGAGAAAGAGGGGAGGAGGGGGGAAGGGGAGCAGAAAGAAAAAGAGACAACGCAGTGCCAATCGTCATCATGCAGTGGACAGGCTCGGCTAACGGAGAGGGGGAAAGGGGGGAGAGGGGGCAGGGCGAGATGGTTTTTTTTGTTTTTTTTTCAGCCGGTGAGGTGACGCGGCGGCGTGCGTCGCTCGTGCCCGACTCCGGGGCGGAGCCCCGATACAGGGCAACCTCTGAAAGGCACACACACACAGGAGTGGACAAGGCGGGTGTATGTTAGAAAATAGTGGTCTCGTACTTGGTGTTGACTCCTCTCTTGGCCTCCTGACCTGGCTCCACAATCCACGGCACGTTGGCGTGGCCCTTCTGGTCCATGGACGGCTGCTCCATCTGGGACGAAGAAGAAAAAAACAAACAAACAAAGAAAATACAAGATGGAAAATGTTTAATTCTATTCTTTGGATTGATACTTTCAAGCAGAAAGTGGGACGTTAATCTCCTGTCTGCAGGTTTTCAGCTGGTTCAGGGAGAAAGGGTCGTACAGGGTGTGCATGAACAAACAAATACTTTTTAGTATATTCAACAAAAAGCAAAAAAATATCTACGTCCACGTGTCTTGCTGGAGCAAATGGGGTTAATCTGAGCATTGTGCAGACCACTAATGGAGTCATGATTTTCTTATCTTTCATGAACACACAGCTGCAGGAAAAATACTGAAAGTAACTCTTAAAATGAATCCAGTCCTTCTGCTGCACTCAGAGAGCCACAGCAAGACTCCATAATCCTATTTTTGAGGTTACAGGTTTAAGGGTGCATTGACACGCTTTTCAATCTTACAGCCATGTCATGCTCGGGAAAGAAGGTGACCAGATCATCAAAGGGATTGAGCGCACCGGGAGCCTGCTGAATGAGCCGTCTCTGCTTTCACTACTTTCAGAACGAGACCTTCCATGTCGGAGATTCTGCAAACCTTTAACACATTTTAATATATTTTCTAAAACACGTTGTATGACTGTATCACAAGAAGATGGTCATGGCCAACTTCTTTTAGATGAAGATGTGAACAGGTAGGGAAATAAAGTCAATGGCAGCGCGTTTAATAGCTGGAAGGATTCTTTTCCAGTATGGAATTAGATTTGTCCATCCATCTATTGGCGGGTGGGCTGGGGCCTATCCCAGCAGCTACCAGGCGACACCCTGGACGGGTCGCCAGTCCAACGTAGAGGGACAAACAACCACTCACACTCACTCCGAGACGCCAGTTAACCCAGCAGGCATGTTGCTGGTCTGTGACAAGAAGCCAGAGAGAACCAACGCATGCACAGAATACGTTAACTCCACAGAGAACGGCTCCAGCCGAGGTCCGAACCTGGTTTTAACCACTGCACTGCACAGTAGGGCACACATTAGTGTATATCTTCAAACAAAAGCAAAAATTTGAGAGAAAATGAAATGAAAATGAATCATTGAACATTTAAGGTGGGAAGATTTATTAAAGGAGCCATTTCCATAAACCAGTGTGGTTAAATGGACTTTCTAAGTTTGTTCTGGTGGACATATCACTCTACTGGATGTATCGGATTCCTACAATATATAAATACTAAGTACTGATGATCCACAGTATTTTGTCTTCGCTACATGCTACTTAAGTACGATGTGTTGTCCACGAACAAGTTCAAACAAGCGTATTTATTAAACGCGTTAGTTTCCTCCCTACATTTTCCTGCCGCTGCACATACTTCACACAATGACTATGTTTCCATGCAGCCAATAACCCTTACATAACCGGAATATCAGCAATAACCCGGTTGCGCACGGCCATGTAAACACCGGCAGAAACCCGAATATGCCCATATTGCGGTTTTTAAAAACCCGAATATTACCCCTGGGTTAGCTACTCCTCTTCCAACCCGAATATTTCGTCATTTAAACGCGTGTCGGAAGGAACATTAAATCTATCCGCAAGGTCTCTTGGTCTTTTAAATAGTAAACAAACATGGCGCAACCAAGACGCATCACACCACACTTTTGGAGGAAACAATTTTTTTCATCACTGTGCTGAAAGACATTAATCTGTTGTGTTTCGTGGATGGAAGAAAGCACCGAAGTGCAGATACTTTTAAGAGGGTTGCCGAGAAGTTAGCTGAGGCAGGGTTTGTAAGAACGCCAGACCAAATTAAGCACTCTGTATTGAGGACCAATAGTGACGCACAATAGTGTCAAATACTGCTGGTGGGTCAGCGCCAGCACCAAAGCGCAACCAAAAGCAACTTCTATCGGTCCTGGATAGTTCATTTTCCACCTACTGTTATTGTTGTTGCCATGGATACAGGAAGAAGCGGAAAATGGCGCATTTTTACGTCATGACATTCTTGGGTCGGGATATTCCAATTGATTGCAACTATCATGTATACAGGAGTAACTCTGTCTGCTCACGCATGGAAACGGGGAATTCAAGAAGTTTCAGAAACCGGAATATTGACCATAACCCGAATATTGATGGCATGCAAACGTAGTCAGTGTTACCCTCGATTCCAAGCAGCAACTCCCAGCACCAACGGTGTGCAGTCCTGCTCTAAAATGCAAGAGATGGTGAACGGAGAGAAGCTGTAGATGCAGCGTGAACATCAGGTGCCTCGCCTGCTCAGGATTATTTATGGGAATTTTACAGACTGGTTCGGAAGATTATGTAATTTGCTGCATTTTTTTCTTGCTTTTAACACTAAAATAAGTTATTCAGACAAAAAAAATAATAATTTCAAACAATCCTTGTCCACACATCGCTTGCACATGCATTCATTTTGTATGGTAGGATTTACAGGCTAGTATAATTGATTTTATTGCAAAATTAAACTATCATTTCTTTTTTTTCTCAAGTTTATTCTTTGATTCTCACTTCTAACCTAAAATTAAATTAAATTAACTGATTTTTTTAAACTAGTTCACCAGAAGCATGACACTATTTAAGGTGAGTATCCAAGGTGAGTCTTACGCTTCAGGTTAGCTTTTACCAGATAGTGTCCATTGAGTGTTTTTGGGTTGACTGATAGGCACAGACACTGTGTGCTTTATAGTCAGGACTTATCCATGTTATACATGTTGAGCATGCATAGCAATAGGAATCAGTGTGTGAGCCATCACATATCAGAGCTGCTAACCCATCATGATTTTCTATCAATTGGTAACTATAGATGTACTCAAACAAAGGTGACAAGTGGAGTTCCCCTCGGCTCCATCATGGGCCCCCTGTTGTTCAGCATCTACATGCTCCCGCTAACTCAAATCATGGAAACAAACTAAATATCTTACCGTACTTTTACTGATGACACTCAGCTCTATATTGCATTCTCATCAGGGGACAAAGCTTAAACTCATACCTAATTCACATCAATACGTGGATGTGCCAGCATTGTCTTCAGCTAATAAAGATAAAACTGAAATCCTTGTGTTTGGAACCAACGATTAGCACCCAGCTTCAGTCAGGGATGTTAAAAACAACGGATCAGAAATCTGGGGTCATTTTGGACTCTGAGCTAAATTCTAACAGCCGTATTAAAGCATTTCATATTTTCTCACACATGTACATTGACGATGACAGCGTTGATGATGAAGCATTTCCCGTTGACATCTGTTTGTATTTGACCAGTTTTTATTTTAGATTCTTTTGCTTCTATTTAATTTCTTTTATTGTTTTTTTAGTTCGTTTTAATTCTACTACTAAATGTTTCTTTTGCACCTTGCTGTAATACTTTTAATGTCTTATATAAAACAGTGTTTTTCAACAATTTTTGAGCCAAGGTACTTGTAGCTGAAACTCTGTAGCTAATATTAACAATATAGTCACTCTTGTCAAAGTGTTTCTAATAGAAATCAAATATCATTTGGCAGATGGTAATTAATTTGTTTTCAAACATTTTTTTTTAAACTAATTAGAGGAATTTGGATAATTTCCCATGGCACACCTGACAATCTCTCACCACACACTCGAAAAACACTGACATAAAGCAGTTGAGTTGTTTCGTACACGAATTCTGTGGAACGAACCTGAGCAGGTCTCAGATGCACCACCAAGCTTATCTCTACCACAAGGTTCAAACCACAAAGCATGAAGGTACAGATAAAACATGCTTAGTACTGTTAAATCTTGAAGGAATTGATTATTACAAGTTAATTAGTGGTGAGATCCCCAGTCCTGCTAAACAAACCAGGGAAGTCTTGTAGTTAAACTAGGCAAAAAAAAAACTGTCCCCAGTGGATTTTTGAGCAGTCGTTCATAAATTCACAAGCTAATGTAAATGAACCTCTCAATGAACCCTTCCACTCTTCCCATTTTTTCTCTCAAATCCTTATTTTTGTTTGATATTTCAGCTTCATTTGATTGGCAGAGTTATGAAGATAAAAACCGACTGCACTCAGATCAGGATCTGCATACTAACTCACACTCATAGCTGCTCTATTTCTAGATGTAGGTAGTAACTGAGGAGTGAGAAATAAACACGCTCACTGCAAACAGCACACAAGAACGCAGACTCAGCTGGAAAAAATGGAACCGCTTCGAGGTGACGGGTTGTGCCGGAGATCAATGAAAAAAGGAAGGAAAAAAATGTGGAAGACCTGCGACTGAGCTCTGTGTGGAAGATGGAAGAGTCGAGAGGGAGGAAGAGGAGGGTGGAGAGGAGGCCGGTGAGGGGTGTAAATGTGGCCCAGTGACCAGCGGCTGGAAGGAGACATGAGGACCTATAAGGGCAAAGGTCATACTGGTCAGCGTGAGCCAGCTCGGCGGTGACATAAACACAACCACAGCAATGACACAGCAGCTGCACGGCAACAGGGAAAGGCAACAACACTCCCAAACCAAAGCAAAAAAAAACCATGGCAACAAATTCATCACCCTGGCAACTGTGTGGGACAGCAGCATTACTGCAGTTCAGCCAAACACAAGCTGGAAAAAGCTATGTTACGCCACGTTAATATAGCGACTCCTGCATGGCAACAACACTCCCGATATAGGAAACACACAGCTACTGGACCAAAATACAGGAAAAATCATCTTTACAGGAGAATAAAAAAGTCAATTTTCCTCCAAAACCTGGGATGATTCATCCAAATGAAGTAGCTTCATGATGTTTTCAACATCATAATACCAGTCCTGATCAAAGACGGTCATATCAGATGTGCTCCGAGTTATTTTCAGGGGGATTTAGAGGCACATGCACCTTACTCACAAACACAAATGGCACCAGGAGGAACTGAAACAAAGCAGTTTTACAGTAAAGCACAGGGAGGTGCCGCAGGATGGAGATTATGGCTGGTGGGTGGCAGGAATATTAAGTGAATCCTGCAGTATCTTTACCCTGCTGCACACCACAACCCATTAACTAAACCACACACACAGACACACACATGAACACAGGGGAGGGAAAAAAAGCAATTAATTGCAAATGTAATGGTTGCTGACTCAGCAGATTGTATGTACACATGCCATCGTCCATCATCTCTGTAGGTATAGGACCACTCTCCTTTTATCACCATCTCTCCAGCTTTAAAGCTTTAAAGATTGTTCTCCATCATCGCTTCCATCGACACGGACTTGAACTCGGTTTATAGCAGCGACTGCAACGCGATACCCGACTCTTTAGATTCTATCAGCCGTTGTTCTGCAGACTGACCTACTGCGACTATTTTAAAGCTCCGCCAGGGTTAATGGAGTGTTGACAAGATCACTGACAGACTCTGTGACGCTGTGGCTGTATAGACATGACATCTGCAGACATGCATGATAGCGCGTGCAACGCAAATGCCACAAATATAATCAGCTGTGCTCTTCTTTTAGCCTCCTTATTGTGACTTTTTTCCACCAGTTTTTTTTCTGTGGAGGTTATGCATCCTGACAAAGTGACAAGTGTGGTGAGAACCTCACAAAAAGAGCTGGTGACACCAGAATATGCATTGCTGGCCTCGTGTCATGAAGCATTTAGCTGGTTTGACAGCTGTTGGGTTTTTTTTTTTTGTTCCGAGTACAAATGCACAGTAATGTGACACATTTGTTCACCACTGCAGCTCTCTGCTTCCTAATGTCAGCTGTTAAAGATTTACTTAAGTGGCTTAAATGTTAACATTGAGCAGGGAGCCCAGATTTATATAAAAATCCTGGTATCATATCAGCATTTGTACAGAAACGTCTCCCTTAGAAGAAAGAATGGGGTTACAGAACATCCAGAGCATAAAAATGAGGCATACATATATTCTAGTATTTTTTAATGCAAAAAGTGGAAGATCAAACT
>JBBBVU010000025.1:18538577-18551024 GCA_037177055.1 Atherinosoma microstoma
TGTGTGTGTGTGTGTGTGTGTGTGTGTGTGTGTGTGTGTGTGTGTGTGTGTGTGTGTGTGTGTGTGTGTGTAAGTAACTGACTTCAAGTAAACTTTACAGCTTCCCGTATAGTAAAAAACATGTTCGGCCCACATGTGCAGTTTTGTTAAGCCCATATTTGGCCTTGACTTATGGTGTTCAATCGCCACATGGACCACCACATGTGGCCCACAAGCACATTGCTGTAATCTACGTCCAGGCTGGCCCCTCATATGTGGACCACTGCTGGCCCACACAACACTTGCCAGAGCTATAACTGAGCCATAGGTGCCCGGATCAGACCCAGACATGTCCGCTATCTGGGTTGTGTTTAAGGAAACATCACTGTGTTTATATGGAGCACTTTTTATGTGATCGAACGTTCAATTAGCATCAGAGAGTTTTCTATGTGATGTAGAAGAGGAGGTCAAACCTTTCAGAATAAATAACCATGTTTGCTCTCAATCGGACGGTTTGTGTGGTGGATGTTGTTTTCTACGTATGCCTGAACCAGGTGGAGGTCAGGTGATGCATAGAGCAGGGATCCACAGTCCTGCAGGTTTTAAAGGTTCCATGCTGCAACACATCTCGTCTACTAATAACCTATTACACGGTGTGGTACCCCAGCTGCACCGCAGCTACAGAAGGCGCCCCACTCCCATACTTGGATGAGTTCTCCATCTCCTCCGACGGGCCACAAAGAACTGGAGCGACCCCTCCCATTCAGGACACTCTCTGTTCACCATATACATATTTACATAGTTATTAACATGTGGCTGTTTGTATATATGTACATATGCTCATATGATATGCAGCTGTTGCTAAACAAAGTTCCCCTGTACAATAACAATAAAGCTTCTATTCTATTGATTTGAGTCGGGTGTGTTGCAGCAGGGAAACTTCTAAAACCTGCAGGACGCCACCGCTCTAGGACCAGAATCAAGGAACTCGAAAAATGGTGGTATCAGAACAGAAGTGAACAGAAATAGTGAAGGATTATGGAGCATCTCCATGGTCAAAAATACACCTTTTTCTTCCAAATTAGTCCACATGGCGCATGTCCAAAGAGTTACAAAGATATTAAATCCTGCTATCACTTAAACACAACTGATCAGATCCCTTTATTCCCCTGCTGGAATCTCTGATCAGCCGGAAAGATGAAATATTCCTCCATGTAAGCCTAGCTCCTGATAAGTTTACTTTATCCTCTCACACGGATATTTTTCAGGATATTTTGGTTAATTTGACTTACATTTATGAGCTCTATCTCCCATATCTTTTTGACCAGCTCCATGGAGGTGTAGCCATTGATGAGGAAAGTCTTGGTGTAGTCGCCGAGCTCCAACGACTCCAACCACTCCGCCACAGACGTTGGGTTGTTCCCATCGTAACCGATAGGTCTCACCTGCACAGACAGACAGGAGAAAAAACAGGGGAAAACTCCATCTTTCAAGTTGCTCTTTATTACTTTTCTGCAGTCCTTTATAACATTTTGAAAGACACATGGGAGCGCTGCACCTCGATATCGTTCTCCTCCACGCTGTCAAAGCTGGAATACCGTGGGAAGCCTAAATGTTCATTTGTTTGCTGCTTTTCACCTTGAGCTTAATAACACACAACATCTGCTATCTGAAGAACGACTTCACAATATCTGCACACCATTCTCTTATATAACAAGACATCTGCTTCAACTCTCATCCATATTAAATTGGATTAGACGTTTCCATTTTCTCTCCTTAATCTGCTGCATCAGGCTCATTTCTAGCAGGAGGATCATTAAAGGTGCAAACAAGTAAACAAGCTGCACTATAGAGAAGAGGTTTGGATAAGGAAGTAACACCAGGAGGCTGCTCAGACTCACATATTTGTGAGTGGAGCAGATAATTAATAATTCATTCCCCCCCTTTTTTTTTTTATAAAGTGGTTGATGGAATAAAGAGTTGATGGAGCTTCAAACAAGCCTTTACTTCACATTCACCATTTGTCTGCCTGAGTGTCTGCGAGTGTGTGTGGCAGACGAAAGTTAAAAGGTTTCATCTTCTCCGCTGTTTGGGAAAGTTTAGCAGGAGTGAGAGGAGGAAAACGCTGACCGGAGATCAAAGTTCATCTCTGAGCTCAGATCTCTTTTTCTCTTCGTTCTCATCTGAAGTCTCTCCAACGCAGACACAAACAGACTTATAGAAGGCAATGCCAGCAAAGCCTGTAAAGTATTATCTCAATATTTTTCCATTTGAAGCTTATGTTTCAACTGTGTTCATCTTACAGATGAAACATGAAGATTGAACAGTTTCTTTAGTTTATTTCATCTATCCCAGAAGAGAAACGCGGCTTAATAACGCAGATTATCTGCTCGCTGTGTAACAGACCTCATGAAACCCATCCGCTGTGATAATTGTGGATGATGTGCAGTACTGACCCTGGGAAGCAGCCGTATGGCCTGCAGCAGACGTTGTCTGTGAGCTGAGTTAAGAATCCCAATTTCCAGCAGGTCTTGATCCTCCACCACATTGCTGCCCTGTAAAGGACCATGTAACAAACAAGGTTAGTAATACTCTCCACATTGCAACCAAAATAACAATAAAACTTCCCATATAAGACACATATTGATGCTCTGCATGCTGGCATCTGTCTCTCTTGTAGCTCAGTGCTGCTGCATCATGGGATTTGTTCCCCCCATCATTCAATCCATCTGCATCCCTCGGTATCAGTAGTGAAAGATTTCGATCCCAGCTTCCCCAGACTACATGTCGAAGTGTCCTTGGGCAAAATACTGAACCCTCCGATGTGCTCATTGGTGTGTGAATGTGTGTGAAAGGGAAAATCACTTCATAGATAACTTCTCAGAAGTTATGGGTGAATGTGACTTGCTGAGTAAAAGAGCTTTGAAATGAGTAGAAAGGAGTTTTATGAGTACAGACCATTTAACCATGTGTTGTTCTGGGCCTGCCGATAGGAACCCGAGGGAATCAAGAACAAACTCGGAGGTTCCAGATTGATTCACTTCAAGCATTTTTCTGCAGACGCTAGACAACCTAGCTAAGCAAGCTAGTTTTAGTCGCAGTCCAGGAACATCTTCAAACAGCTTCTCTGCAAAACTAACAACATTTACATGTTTCTGTAGATCTGTTTCTGTGCAACGTAGTCACAGAGGTGTGTGTGTGTGCAACCACAGGGCAGAAACCAGGGTTTGATGGATGGAAATCATTCAGAACCAGTCCAAGAGAAGATTGTAGATCCAGGCCAGTAAAACACTGGACCGAGGTTCTGCAAGTCCCAAAGGAAGCTAACTCTGTAGCCACAATGCAAAACTACCATACCAGAAGATTTATATCTTAAAAATACACAAAGAACATAAATATTTGCATATAAGGAAAAACACTCAAAGACATGTGCCACTATGAAATGATAAGCTAACCTAATCTGGAACAGAGTGTAGAACTGATTAGGTTATCTAAATTGGACTTAATCTAGATAAATCCTTCATTGGAGACTTGAAGATGATGTTTTTTATAGTAAAGATAAAGGAAATTTGAATCAAACATAATTAGAAAATTAGCTGGATGTGTCCTGTACAGCTGCTGTCATTCATGTTAAAGTGGCCATTTGTAAAGTACAACTTGTCGTGAATATTGAGCAAGATGAAACAAACATTAATGCTAAAGACTCTAAAACAGGGGTGCCCAAGTCCAGTCCTCGAGAGCTAATATCCTGCAGCTTTTACATGCATCCTTTCTTCAACACAGCTGGCTCATTGCCAGGTCTCTGCAGAGCTGAATGACACGCACATTAGGGAATTCAGCCATTTGATTCGGGCGTGTTGGAGAAGGGATGCATCTAAAGGTTGCCGGATAGTAGCTCTCGAGAACAGAACTTGGGCACCCTTGTTCTAAAATATGTGATAGTTTTTATAATCAGATTATCTCCTTTTTGGCCCCCTGGTTGTGCAGTAAAGTTTATCAATTTAATTTTAATTAGAAAGACAAAAGTGCATTCGCAGAGGAAAGAGGCTACAATAAAGGGGAATGTACCTTTCTAAAAACTCACGCTTAAGCTTTATAAACATTGAGAACAGATGATGCCAAAAATGTCCATTGTGGAGACGTTACCTGAACTATCTGTGCTAAAATCTTTAATAAACTTCTGCTTCTCTTGATCAGAGTTGGCCTTTGCAGAAATAATGTTCACGTCTTGTTCTATGATCCGATGAGAGGTTTAGAGCTACAGCTGCATCATCTCCATCCTGACAGCCTCAATCTATTTTCATGTGTTCATCTATTCTTCACCAATAACACATATACTGATATTTAGACGTCATAACAAATCTCACAAGTCTTCCCTTTACTACGACTCCAAAAGTATTTAAATAGACCTTGTAGTTGCAAAGATATACTCATTTCATTATAACAGCTGTCTGTCACATTTCTTCTCCATGAACTTATAGTTCAGCATATCAAAATAGCCAGAGATAAGCAAAAATAAATTCAATAGATTAGATTAAATCATCCACAATTCACATCTTTACAAAATACATACAGCTACATGACTTGTCCTGCAACAAATACAACAGGGCATGAGCTAAAACGTCACAGGAAACACACTTAAAGCAGGAATGAAGCACGACTAGTGAAGCTAAACAGAGACTGGCAGAAGTAAGTTTAATACTCTTAAATAAGACTCGAGCTTGACTTTTACACCAGAGCCTGCATGGGTTTCACACAGAGATTCACCTTTAATTAATCCATCGGGGAAGCTATAAGAGAGCTATCAGTCCTTCCCCCTCTAGAGAGACAGAGGAGTTCTCATGCAGACAGATAATTACAGTCATGGAGGGATGCAGTGTGCAGGCAGACAGCTGCATGGAAAAAGGCCAAGTCAGCCAAAAATAACATAGGGAATATAGACTGAGGCAGAAAAGTGAAGTAAGGTTAGGTAATCACCGAACTAAAAGATGGTAAATAAATATGGAGAGACGAGGGACCGAGGGGCGAGACAACAACACACTGAATGATGACGCCCATCAGTCCCTTCACGTCTCATTCTGGTCAAATTAGCAGCATCGCTAAAGAGGCGTGGAAGGAGAGTACACGTAGATTAGAAATCCTTTTTTTATTTTCATTTTCTGTCAACCACTCCGCCCCTTGAAAAGAACAGCTTGCTCTGAGGCTGACATTTTCATTTTATATTGGAAAATAAAAATAAACACTGCAGATTTCTGCCATTTAAATGAAACAAGCTCTTTTTTTCTTCATCAGCTGGAATTATAGTTCAGTCTGTGTCCTGTCTTCATTGTATTTGAGAGGGAATCACTCCTCTGTGTCAGCAGTGTTTGCACATGCTTAAATGAACTCAGCTGGATTTTAGATCATTTTGGGCTGAGGGCTCTGAGAAGGTCTAATGTAAATAAATGTGATAAAGAACTTATTTATTAAGAAAGGTGCACAGAGGAGTATTGGTGAGCCGAAGTCTTGACTTTTCTGGTTCAGCAAGAATATACAAGCTATTTTCTGAGTTGCTTATAGTCTAAAGTCCTTCTTCAAATCTAAAAAAAGCAAACCCAATTTTATTTATGTATTTTCTGGAATATGAGTCTCAATCTGCTGTTTTAAGTTTTTTCTTCACTTATAACCGTTTGTTAACTCCAGAGAAAAGCTGTCTGCTTGATTTTTATATGGCGTTAAGACAAGCACTGTTAAAACTCTATGGGAAACTTTGAGATTATTATGAAAGTTGGCTGCTTCAAAGCTTGCTTTCCTTATTTTTTGTGTGGATATGGCACAAGGGGGCCGGTCTAGATAAGTCGCAGCCTTCCACCTACTTCCATTCAGACCTGCCACTGTTTAGTTTTATCAGGATTTATCAGGAAACATAATAATGTTTCTTTGAATAAAGATGCCTCATCATCAACCTTTACAAAATATGGAGCTCAGATAGCGACATAAGTTTTCTCATTTCTATCTCCATATTTTAACCCTTTGATGTGGTCACAAATTTGTGACAAACCAATCTCTTGCCTTTGTTTATTTTAATTATTTTATCAAATCAATTCATTCTATTTATTTGCTTTTATTCATTATGTATTTACTTCTATGTTATTTATTTATCTTCATACATTGTTATTGTAAAAGTAAAAGTAAATTTTACAATATAAGTAAATTACACCAACTGGTGTAATTGATAGACGTCTGGGACTTGAGTAAGCTTGTAAATGTGGGACAAATGTTTTGTAAAATGTACTTTAAGACTCATATTTTCTGTCTTGTGGAATTAATCTGTATTTTTTAGATTTGACGTATCTACACTTGTTCCAGTTTCTAATAAGTTGCATAGCTTCTGTCCCTATCATAGCTCTGTATACAGACCCTCCTGAAGTTGTCAAACTGAGTGCGGAGGTTGGAGGAATTCAGTCTGAATCTTAATAAATCATAATTTTGCAAAACCAACATTTTCTTTTTAAAAAAATCTAATGACAAACATAAAGAATCATTTACAATATTTCCATTTACACCCTCAGAAATTAAGAAGTTTTGAGGAAGAATTTAACATGTCTATCCATATCTGCAAGACAGACGGACACGGTTCTAATAACCAGTTCAGTCTTATCAATAATCCCTCTTATTGGGACTAGCAGTCAGAAACCTGACGGGGCATTTGTAATTATCCTACAAGCTAAATTAAACCCGCTGTTGAAAACTCATTAATGTAGAAAAAGGATCCAGTAAACTGTCAGACAATTATACGTAGAATTAGTAGAGAGTAGAAGCAGACTACCCATGCTATAGTTTATAATAGTATATTATTATCATTCATGCTCTGCATTAATTAATGTGTATACTGGCTTATTTTCCTAAACGAGTTCCCAACATGCCAACTTCAAGAATCAAATAATTGCTCTACATTTGTTCATTTTGTCCTATTTGATAATAGTTTATGAGCAGAAACATGAAATTATAAAGATGTAAAACATCTCCTTTCTTTTATCAACTGTAAACAACACAACATAAAACATACAGCAGAGTTCTTAGAGGATTACTTTGAACCTGATTACAGTCTGGTGGCTGAGCAGGGGCTGACGTTTCCCAGCGTAGCCATGAATTCCTCACCTAACCTAAATAGTCAGAAAATAACTGGCATTGTTGGTGTTTTAGATTTCAGCCGACATGTTTTCTCTTTTTACTCTCCACAATGTTTACCTACATGAGATCAAATATTGTTCAGATGATTGGCAATAAATAAAATTAGGATTACAAAAGGAAACTCAGGGAAGTTTCCAGCACCAACGAGTTAATATTTGTTCACATAGCAACCACAGCCTGATGAGTACATCCTTTTTTATCTAAGATTCCTCTTTAGGGTTGAAGCTCCAGCATTTCATCCTGAATAAATCCAATATCTAATTCACTTATCTGATCGAAATCCTTTTGAAAAGGCATAGAAATAATAAATCGTGTTAGTGTTAAAGCCTCTGAAAACAGCAGAATTTACCCAGCTTCTAAAATCTTTTTGTCCCACTCATGTCTACAATGATGAATGGATCATTTCTTGCTTCCTCCATTGAATACCTGCAGATTGGAACCTAAAACCTGACCCCTGTAGTTGGATAACTATACGGAGGTGTTGGGATTTTGCAGTTATAGCGACATCCCGTCATACCTGTACAAGACGCAGTAGATAAAAGGTAGTGGCTGAGGAGAACAGCAACAAATGGAGAAATAAATCTTAGAATCTGGGCTTTCTATCCTGTATTACCTTAAAATGGACTTAACAGAGTGTAAAAAAAAGGATAGATGAGTTTAAATCCCCATATTTCTGGTATTTAACTGCTCTAGAAACTGATGATCCATCCCAGTGCTTCATGCTGGAAACAAACAGAGCTAAAACTTTATCTGCACTCATAAACAATCCTTTAATGCCATTAGATTTTGCTCTAGGCTTGTTAGTAAAACTTCGTCTCCAGGGCTTCACTAGCCTCCACCTGAGCTGACTAAACCAGAGGAAAGCAAAGTTTGGACTCATTCTGTAGCTGAACTTGGAGCTTTTCTCGGTCTGTGTGAGAAGAGAGCAGCTCATAGATCAGCTCCCAGCCTGATTAATAGAGGTGGAGTCGCCATCCTACAACTTCTCAGCAGAGTAATGAGACTCGGAGCTGGAGCAGAGGAGATTGTTGGGGGGCTTTAGGGGGTTCAGAGGCATGACTAATTGCTCCCTGTTGGGCTCCTGATAAAGACATGAAGTTCCCTAATGTTTCTTTTCTTTTCTATACACCCATTTTGTCCCATTTCTTTCTGTTGTAACATTATGTTTGCCCTACATCTGCCATTAACCAGCGTTTATAACATGAACACAGCCGCTGCATGAGTGGGTTTTTGTGGTTCCTGCTTGTGTTGTTTATCCAATATTCTGCAAGTAAACCATTTTCACACCCTGCTTACAAAATGTATTAGAGATAACTAAATACTTGATATTCTGCACCCGTATAAAATCCATTACAATCCATTTAGTAGGTTGTAGGGGGGGGGGTTAGTGTCCAGAATATAGAAACAATTGTGATGGCCTGCGGTTCTCTTCTGATAGTTCAGCCACACAGCTTAACAACAGCACCGCAGCGGGGAACAGATGCTGTGAACACAGAAATTAAAATTCATGCGCAGCAGCCGGGGGTTGAGGCGAGATTAGAAATGGAGCAAATACTGATATCGGTGACGGTATTGACGGCCATTATCGGCGCTCACAGGCCGAGGCGAGTTCTACAAATTATGCTTGGCCCACTGTGTCTCTTTCCTTTATTCTTTCCCTTTCATGTTGGCCTTCATCCCTCGCCTCTTCTCCCTCTTTTGTTAGCTTTTCTTTAATGTTCCGCTATAAAACAAGCTTTTCTTCAGTTTCCATTTTCTTGCCTCTCTTCCCTCCTCAGTTCAAGTTCCTTTTAGTTTTAAGAGTTACTCTTCTTAGATTCTTTTCTTTGATTAGTTGGGACTTTGCAGACATTTTTGAGTTATATGTATGTCTTTAAGAGAGAAAATGGAGGCAATATCTCAAAATTTGCCACAAGAAAACATAACAAATGACTCCTATAGTCTCTGATGACCACTGTTTTATTGATTAAAAACATTTTTTTTGTCATTTAATGCAGTAGATGTGCAAAATACCTTGTCTTTCAATTAAGCATTCATGTGTGGAAGTATTTCTGTACAAAAATGCCCATAAAAACTTGTGCTTTATCATAGTTTTCATATTATTTATACATATCTGAACATCTCTGTTGTTTAAAGAGAGTGTATATGTGTAACTATAGTGAGGAGTGTTGCAGTCAGAACTAAACCTGGTGCTGCAGCCTGCGCATGCTTTACGTTAGCTTCACTGTTGGTAAAAGGTTCATCCTTATTGAACTAAATACATCTTAACTTTAGGGAACTTTGTGTAAAGGCCAATAAAAATCTGATATTAAGTGATGATGCAAAAACAAAGTGATTTATCCAATTAAGAAGCAATGTTAGATGTGAAAAAGGATGCTTTAAGTGCAAAATCACTGGAGAATTATGGCGTATATGCACGATGCAGTGATGCAGAGTTGACGGTCCACAACTTGACCATTTGTGCCCACTGTGAGCTTTACCAGACACAACATGCTGCTGTTTTCAGTGCAAAACCTTCAATAAATCCACTACATATTCTACCTGCACAGCATCAAACAGCTACTCTCTTATGAACGCTATCTCCAGCTAACAGTCTGAGATATAAATCATATCTCAGACGTCCTTCGGTTTACTGAGCACAGTCGATATTCTGCAACCAATTTACTGTCTTTGTTCAGCTCCTCTGTCTGCTGCTCTTCATTCCATCCGCATGTCATTTAAGATGGGCATGATACGTTTCTGTCCTGTGTCCTTCATATTGGATGCTGTTGCTATAACAACCTCTCCAACCCTTGCCATACAGTTATTAGTGTAGCTGAAATTGTCCTCTACTGGCTGGTTAAAGTGGCCGGACACGCCCATCTTAACGACCACCTTCCCCCCTTTCCCAGTCCCCCAGTAATATTAGATTGGACTGGTCTGGGCTCATTTGCATGCATGCCTTCACACGCTACATTCCTGCACACGTTACATGTTTCCTTTTTATTATCATACAACGGTATGGATCAAACTTGAGGTCAAATTGATTTGCACACCAATAAAGTCTAGAGATGAACTTGAGCCGTCCCTGACACGGGAAGCTGAAGTATTTCATCTATTAATCTGCTGACTTGTTGTGGTTTGAACCTGTGCATCCGACTTAATTTTCCAAACACGAGTGGTGCTGAAATGAATTCGACCCGAAGCTCTCCTTAAAGGATTCGCACTCGAGAATCAAAGAAAGAGCTGGAAATACCAGGATAATCCCTGCAGCTTGCGTTGGAACAGGTCTGTTGTAGACACTGAGTTTTTCCAACGTTGGAAAAGATTAACAGCTACCTCTTCAGTCGTGAACGACAAAGAGGTTAAAAACTCTGCTCAGCGTGAAGAACGCCGGCAAAACTTTAAAACCTAGAGAGGCACCACTCGCAAAAGACTTTGAAGTCACTGTGATATTTGCAAGAACGTTTCATCTCCTCGCTATTCAATATTAATTGTATCTAAAGGCACTTCTGAGAAGACGAAAGAAAGACGTAAGGGGCGACGCCTGAAGAGGACAAAGCAAGTCTCTCAGAGGCGCTACTGTTAGCAACTTTAAACTATGTGCAAATGAAAATGAGGCAGAGAGAGATGAAGCTTGTCTGGGGATATTACGAAGAGAAATGACATTATATGTGACATTAACAGGTGCTACAAATATTACAGCCTTCTCCCAATTAACAAGTATAAAATGTCTGTTTCATTCCAGTACGAGCCAGTGACGATAAAGAAGGACTTTTAATTTCATACATATCAAATTACTACAGAAGTCAGAGGCTGTGATTGGGTTCATTTGTATACAGGCTACAGATAAGTCATACGGAGAAAGTTGGGGAATATTAGCTCAACATTAATCATTAACATTTTTAATCGCGATTAATGGCCCGAGTGTCCCGAGTTCACTTGCAATTCATTGCATATCAATCGCAAAATATTTTTAATCTTTTTTTATTTTTATTTTATTATATTTTTAAACAGGATATTCATCATTATATAATACTTATGTAAGCTGTTAGGAAGCCCACACAGACACTAAACAGATCATTAATCCTGGTTTGTTTATTTCTTATTAATTTAGTTGTCCTTGTGTGAGGCAGATTTGAGTTGTGATTTGCGAGCTGCATTAAATGCAGCACAGCTGTGAGCTGGCTGTCACTGTAAGTTTAAGTTTCATTTTCTACTCCTCGACCTGTGGACGGTTTGAATCGCTTTCCTCTTGCGTTATTTGGAGAACCGCGTGGATAAAATACCTCAGTCTTGTCCAGAAAACCAACTTGCAGAACTTTAAAGCCAAACAGTCCGTGTAAAAGATCCATTCTGGGTCCGTTTGTGCTTCAGAGCCAAAACCTGCTTTCTACATCACTTCCTGAAATCACCCTGACGGTGTGTGAGTTAATTGCACGTCAAAAGAATTACCGCCATTAAAAGGAATTTGCATTAACGTGGTAATAACGCGTTATTAACATGTTATTAGCATGTTATGATCGCGTTATCAATGGGTTATTAACGCGTTAACTTTGACAGCCCTAGTGAAAACTCATCTTGAGGAGGTGTTCATGCACCACAGGAAAATAAAACAGTATTTGTGAGAAGAGAACCATCCTCATAAGAGCCTATCAACTTCCTGAGGGTGCAAATGTGACCCAATGAACACACCATGGTGACATGCTGCCATTTGATCTGCTGTAGCCTCTGATTGGTCGGTTTTAGTAGTTATGTTTGTTTTCTAGCACTGACTTAAACTGAGGTATTTTTGTCATGGTTCACATTTCTGCCATGTCTGTTCTTTAAAGGTACAGTGTGCAACTAATTTGGCTTTTTATTTGCAAAAATCAAGTATCGCTTTCATAAATAGGTATTTTACCGAAGTCTAATCACAATCGCATCCAAATGAAAGCGTTCTCGTAGCTTCGAATGAGTTGTTTATAAATACACAGGTGGCGGCGTACACAGCTGAAAGCTGCCATGTTGCATTGCCATCTTTGAATACAGTAGCCGAAAGGGGACAAACTTGTTAGCCTTACATGTTTGTGTGTTGTCGGGGGAGGAGGAGGAGAAACAAGCAAAGACCACCGTGGATCATTCAACTTGCCCATTTTCATTGAAATGGAGGACTACCCGTACTCTTTGCCCCGTGAGAGGGAGGGACAATAGCCAAGAAAAGAAAAATAATTAATAACCGGGAGAAAACGAGAGTCTGCATCGGCGTAGCGTTTACTAGATGGAGATAATTCATGAGGGAGACGGACGCTTTCTGCTGGACAGGTAAGTTAATTC
>JBBBVU010000025.1:18551124-18568765 GCA_037177055.1 Atherinosoma microstoma
CATCGGCGTAGCGTTTACTAGATGGAGATAATTCATGAGGGAGACGGACGCTTTCTGCTGGACAGGTAAGTTAATTCAATCTAACAGTGAATGTTAATTATGTTAGAAACAGGGCAGGATAGTCCAGCAACTACTTTATCGTCCTGTTTATGTTGGAAAATTTACGGTCACTTGCTATATAAAACAGCAGAGACGGCTAATTTGTTTGTTAGCCTACAGCGGAAAAGCCCCGTTGCAACAGTTACAGCATGAAATCTTCCTCTTGTAGCGCCGACAGGTCCACTGCCCCTGCTTTGATGGCCTCTACCTCTCCCTCTTCATCCTTCTCTTCCTCCCCCTCTCCCTCTCACTTCATCAGATGATGGTGAAGTGAGAGGGAGAGGTCTCACTTCACCATTTTCCTAATCAAAAAGGACATATTCCTGCAAGTCATCACTGTCACCACAATACACATATAACTACATCCCTATTGTAATGTGCATGTGTTAACACTTCAGAGAAGTTAACCCTAAAACCACTTTATCGCTGGCGCCCCCAGGGCGTCATCACGTATATTGTCATCTATTTCTCAGGAATGGTAGTGTGTAACTCTGTGGGGTAAACTGTGATGGATAGCTTACCCTTTAGGTGATCTACAAAAGTTTCCCAGGCATTTATATTCTGACCAGGAGGTTTACAATCCAAACACAAAATACATTAACAATACAATACAAAAACATTATTTATCAAGCAGAAACTGACCAATAAGAGGAAAGAATTGAGTATTTACTGCGCTTGGTTTTCAATGCAAGAAATCTCACCATATATGAAAGACAATGTTTTCATACAAACAAGACTAATAAACAGTTTATCTGTATATGAGGTAAACTGCATCATGTTTAATTATGGATAAACGTGACCCAAATATGCAACTGGTCTAAACCTTGAGCCAGTTGTTGAAAATGGAGCGGTCTATAAAATCAACCTGATTTCTCCGACTGCCTCAGATTCACAAGGTCTTGGGTGTGGACACATTTAGGTAAAAGTGGAAATCTACAGTCTCTGGAAAATGGTGAACTTTTTACAAGAGCATCCTGGTTAAAGTGTTAAAAAATGGTTGAGACAAATCACATGCAATCATAAAATGACACGATACAAATTATAAGAGTCTGAGAGCACTATTTAAAAAAAAAAACAACAACATATACATCCACATATATGAAAGAAAGAAATGCATAACAGCTTTATAAATAAAGATACATACATCTTTATTTATGACGCCAAACATCAGCATCCTGATTAGTGATTGTGAAGATGAATTCATATAATGAGTGTCAACAACAAGCTTAGGTTTGCTTTTATATTTGGCAATATTTGGAGCCTTTTAGGATTATAAAATGTAAATTTTATTTCAAATTCTTACCTTTTCATTGAAATGTAAATAACCAGGATCTTTCCTCTCTCTTTCTTTCCTTCCTTCCAAATAGGAAAGATCCATGTTGGAGTCAATATACTCCACACACAAGCTTATCTTGCATAGTTAAAGCTGGAGAATGGACTGGCTTCATCTCAGCTCTGATTTGTTTCTTTTTCTTTACATGAATTGTAAAGAAATAATCTTTGGCAGCACTAATCCCAACAATAATGCCCTTGCCTGATTGCATAAATCCAAAGGAGACTTTGTAATCTGCAGAATGTCACTTAAAACAAATGGAAGGATTTACGAAGTGAAAGATTTCTGTCTCTCTTTTAAAGATATACTGTACATCTCTAACATTATGTGACCAGAAAGCAGCTGTTTCACTCCATGTATCTAATGACCACTTTTAATTCTATCAATAATCCCTTTTTATAGTGTGTGCTCTGGTAAGCCAGAAAAATAGAAAAAAATAGAGGAAAAAAATATTGCTGCTGGTGTTGTTATCAGTCTTTCATTGGTTCCCATGGAAATAATCAAACTCGTATTGATAAAAACACCAGAAACACCAGATTTTCTCCATCTCATACAAAATGAAAGCTTAACCTGATCATCTGTGTTGACTTTTTGTTGCAAACAGAAAAAAAAAACACAGTTAACACATGTGGGAGAAACACAGAGAAAAATCAGATTCTGTGATTTCATCCTGTTGCCAGGGTAACTAAAGGAACAAATGCAGGTCAAACTGCTCTCACATCAGAAAGATGCATTTTCTCTTTATACATAGATGTGAAATGTTTCTAAGAGGATTAAACTGAAGTCAAAGCATCTCAAAAGTTGCCCTTTTAAAAGATGCAGCAACTTTTCAGGTTGTGTCAACCTCCAGAGAAACTCATAGTCACCATCCTTCTGCTTTGTCACATCATCTTTCTGCCTCTGCTGCAGTTTCTCTCAGTTTAACTTCATTGCTTCTCCTCTGCCCTCCCTATGTCACCTCATTTCTTATTTCACTGTATACATCCGAACTGTCAGGATGCAAAAAAATGACCCTGCAAGTGTCTCTCCTCACATCCCAAGGAGGGACTGTCGGGATAAAACAGGAGAGGATCCGTTTGCGTCCCGATCCGAGAGCTACAGGTGGTTGAAAGCACTTTATTTCTAAATGCAGGAGAGCATCAGTGAACCATGAAGCGGCCGTGTTTTTTTTAACATTTCAGCGCAGTATGAGCGTGCATGTGTGCAGCTCGATGCTGGAGCGAGATTTTCGCTGTGATGGAGATATGGTGTAGGATTTCTGTGCGTAGGAGGGACCTCACATGGCATCAGTGGGGAGAGGCAGCAATGATGGCAAAGGAAGAATGAGGGGAAAGAGAGAGAGGATGATACAAAAAGGAATAAAACGAGTAAATTAAAAAGATGTGGACGATGGAGAAAACATGCCGGTCATTCAGGGAAATTACATCCAGCCTGTCTGAAAGTCAAAATTAAGATGCATCATGTTTTCTTATTTTATCTACAAATGACTTGGGGGTGGGTTAAGACTCACCAAGAACTGGACATTGTCAAATCCATTGGCCAGCAGGTGGTTCTCGTACTGGACCAAGCCGATGGAGTCCAGCCACTGGCCCACGGACTGCAGCGGGCAGCGGGGACCTATGAGGGGGTGGAGGGGTAAACGCTTCAGTAGGGAGTAGCCGTCCACGCGGTAGCAGCGGCAGTCCGGCTGAGAGAGCTGGCACTGCCACATCATGTTATGGCGGGCAAAGTGGCTGTCAAAGGAGCCCGCCATGCTTCTGAAGAGTCTTTTGGCAAAACAGCAGGAGGAGGAAGATCAAGGGAGGGCAGGTAAAGGGGAGGAAGGGGGGAGGGGGAGGGTGGAGGGAGAAAGAGGCTAGGCAAGGGGCATGGTGAGAACAGACGGGGTCAGCATGCAAGGGGGCAAACGGGTGAAAGTGTAGATGCCCAGATGCTGTGGTCTCTGAATCCAGCCAGAGGGAGGAGGAGGAGAAGGGCTGAAAACTGAAGTTGTATCCAGTAAAAGGAGCTCCTGTCCTGGGGGGTTAAATCCTGCCAGACTTGGGTGAAGACTGGAAGTAAAGATCCGCAAGCAAAAGCAGCGTGTTTGTCGAGCTCGGCGCAGCAGTCGCTTTCTTTTCAGCTGTTGCACTCGCTCAGTCGCTTCTCTGAGCTTGTGTGTGCATGAGAGAGAGCGATAGATAGAGAGAGAGAGAGAGAAAGAGAGAGAGAGAGAGAGAGAGAGCAAGAGCTGCTGCGTTGTAGGTTTCTCTTTATAAAGTACTCCCACTCTCATCTGTATGCTTCTGCAGCCTCCTCTCTTTCTGTGTCTCCCCCCTTTCCTCAGAGCGCTGCCTCCCTCCTTCGCTTCCCTCCTTCCCTCCAGTCTCTATCTCCCCTCAGCGGCGATCGACACCCTGCTCTATCTGCCGCTCTACATATATCTGGCTCACTCTGCTGATAATAGCCATCACAGCAGCTCCAGCTTCTTTGTCTTCAAACCAAAGCTCCCTCCCACGCACACACACACGCCATCCTGACTGTATGCATTCAGCCCTATATATACACATGTTTGTGTGTGTGTGTGTGTGGTGTAACTACGTATGTGCTGGAGAGAGGGGGCTGAGCTGCTTTGGCACAAACTGGATTTCTGCCTGTGGTAACCATGGTTAGAAGCAGCTTTGCATTGATGGATGAAAAGAGAAGGAGAAAAGAAGAGGGGAGAGGACCAGAAGGTGAGGCGATGGGGGAGTTAATTCAGAGAGAAGGGGGTGAATGCAGCAAACAGAGACGACTCCAGGAAGATTCAAGGTGCGCAGGTTAAGAAACTGGAACAAACAGGTATTTTATGTGCACAAAAAAGGTTTAAATTACATGCAAGAAGCAGGAAAATGCCTTAAAATCACAACAAAGGTCTTAATTTCATAGATTTGTCCATCATTTCTTTCTGCAGTGCATGAAAAGAAAAACATCTTTCATTTGTAGCTTAATGTTTCACCTCAGTTTCTATCTAATTAGTGCAATAGCCTAACCCTAAATGGAGTGATAAATCAGCTCGTGGTTATTTCTGTTGGATCATTCTGCCAAATCCAAGGGTTCATCTTTCAGAAAACTCAACTTGATAAATGACTGTTATACAGAGCAGGCTGCCAACAAGAATATGCCGTTTTACAGTCTCTCTGTGCCAATGAGTGTTACTTTGTTCAGTATTATTAGTTAGAAACCCCTCATCCTGCATGGGGAAAAGGACGTGCGCCATGAGAGCTTGTACCAAGTGTCAATTTCCTGAATCTCTGTATGAGTTGGCAGCCCTCAATCTAACGCTTCATAGAAGCTTCAAGTGGGCGAGTCCTTCATCCGAAGCCATTAAACTCTTATCAACACTTTGTGTTTGCAAATTTTAACAAGTCCTTTCAGATTTAAGGATTCACTTAATTTTGAGTAAAAAAAATCAAACAATCCAAACAAATGCTTATTTTGGATTGTGTTTATAGTTGTTTCTGTTTAAAGTAGCTGGGAGGAAGTGGAGACTTTATCCACCTTAGCAAGCCTGAGCCTCTCTACATTCATAACATCACACACACATGCTTCAACCTGTCACTGTTTTTATGGTTGCAGTGTGTTAATTGATTTAATTGAATATTTTCATGACTCCAAGATTCCCTGGATTGTTTCTTGGTTTTGATCAGACACACAAGTTGGATACGACAGCTTTCAGGGTCGATTCCCGTTTTTGTTCTGATAGTTTTGCCTTATTAATGTCTATGATGGGCCCCAGTAGAGCTGTAGATATAGAGAGATTTGGTTGTTTAAGCAATATCGTCATGTGCAATACTGATATTTTAACCTGAAAGCAAACACAGATGCATTAGTGAGGGCTGCATTTCAGTTGGAGGAAGATTTATTTGTGTGCATGTGCACTTTTGTGCCCAATAAGGAAGCCCATCTGGAATCACGGGGCTAGAAGATGTTATTCTGTGGCCACGGATTACTAATGCGATTGAACAAGATAATTAACTTGAGTCCAGCATGTTAGTTAAATTCATATTTTTGGGGCAATTATAATTGAATTATAGTATATAGCAACCCCCCAGTCCTCAAGCTGCAGTCCTGCAAGTTTTAGATGTTTCCCTGTTTCAACACACCTGATTCAAATCATTGAGTCACTGAGCAGAACTTGGATCAATTTCATTTGAATAAAACATCTGTGTTGGAAAACATCTAAAACCTGCAGGACTGTGACTCTTGAGGACTGAGGAGTTAACTTCCCCTGGCTTAGCTGAATAGTTGAACTACAAAACACCAGGTACTCCATTCAATAGTGGCCTGACAGTGATATTGTTCCTTGGAAACACTATGGTAACCCTGGGGCGGACATATGTCTTACTGAAAAAGCCAAAACATTATATACAGAGAGGGTCCGTAAAGGAGATATCCTGCAATCTATTGAGGTTTTGCACAACTTATAATATGATTGATCACAACAGGACTTTAGTAAGTGACACCTAACTTGGGTTTTGAAGGCAAACACTGGGACTAGGACGTTGGGTAAGTTGTTGACGCGTTACTAATCCGCGGTTACGCATTATTAAGTCGTGGCCATGGGATAATCTTTTCTTCGATCAATGTCACCAGACGGGCTCTGTACCTCAAGGTTACTGCGATACAGAAATGAAACAAGTCAACTACAAAAGCTGAATCTCCCCCAGAAGTTCATCAGTGGCCAAAAGGCCGGCAGAAACGCCAAGGTTGTCCACGAAATTAAGAAATTGAAAATTATTTGGGTCTAAAAAAAATTAACAAAGCTCCAATAAAGGCCTTTATATGCAAAAATAAATAAGATATTTAGGATATTTTCCTATTGAACTGATGACATTTTATACTCCCACCAGATATGTTCCTTTGGAAAAAAAAACGAGGTCACGTAATAAAACAAAGAATTAAGAGGGGGGACAAGGAAAACCTGGAATTTGGAAAAAAATAAAACTGAATTTGAGAAAAATTCAATATGGCCGTAGTTCACACCTAAAAAGCATGCAAAGGTGGACCGCGATAGACCTGAGATCACAACCATACCCCCAAGTATTTATTCTATGCCTTATAAATACTACAAGACTCCAGTAGTAAAGCAGAGGGCTAATAAGATGGGAGAAATTCTTGGCATGCAAGTCCAATATGAACGCTTAATTCTATAGTTTGTATTGATCATTCAGTATTAGCACATTAAATGATAAAAAGTGAAAATAGAGAAACTGAGACTGCATTGCATCCCTTGCTGTTGGTCTATTAATACAGAGGAGTTTTGCAGTTATTGTGACGAGGATTTTACCCTGCAGAAATGACAGCCAAACTATGAGATTAAGTCGTAATAAACCCTAATCCATCCAAACCAATCCAAAAAGTCTGATTACACACACTCACACATAAAATAATCCACTCTCATATATACTTGTGTGTGGTTTACCTGCAGTGTCCTCCTTGATATCCAATCCGCTGCCTATTCCAGCCCCGATAGAGCTCATGATCTTGTCAATCTGAACAAATGAGAAAAAATCATGAAGATTTAGAGAGGTGTAGAGCATGTCTGAGGGACTAAAACATCCCACTAATAAGGCTAACCCCACTGTCTGGATTCAAGTGTCACATAACGTGATCATTATGCCAGCCAGCATGCTCCATGTCGCTCATTTCCCCCTGGGAAGTCAAAAAGAGTGGAAGAGCAGGATGTGGAAAAAGTGAAGGTGAAGGAAGACGGAGATGTGAATGAAGAGGCTGCTTAGGCTTAATTAGTGTTTGACGGCTGGGTGTGGACCCGCTGCTAACGGCTGCACATCGGCTGGCTCACCACAGCTCAGAGAGACCCTCGTGTCTGGCAAACGCACCTTGACCGAGCATGACGGTGGCTTTAGCATGGTACTTCACATACAGCCAACAGCCTCTGCACACAAAGCCATGAAATGTTGCAACAAACAATTTGGGTCACGTAAGTTGACACACACCAGTACATTGTGAATATGCCCCTTACAGGTGGTCTTTGTAAAGAGGCAACAGAAGAAGAAGAGGAGGAGGAAGCGGTAGCTGGCAGAGGCAGCAGCATACCAACAAACTGGCAACAGCCAAAGCAGAGACGAGTGGAAATTAGAGAAAAGAACAGGGATTACAACGATGGTGGAGGCTCCTGGCAAGCACGCATCTTTCACCCCCTCCCACAAATACACTGCATTTAGCAGCAAAGAGATGAAATATGAAATTATAATGAAAGGAGATGAGGAGGGGGAAGTAAAGGACTAAAACCTGATGGCTGGTGAGTAAAAAGCTGGTGTTGTTTGTGTAACATCTGATAATGTGTTGCCAGAGAGGAGCATCAGGGGGTTAACAAGGATGCCATTTATTGTGTTGATGAACCCGTATGTGACAAGGGGTTATAGTGTGATGTGTAAACCAGTGTTTTTCACTGCCCTGCATGTTTCTGCACTCTAACACACCTGGCTGAAATAAATGGCTCGTCAACAAGCTTGCAGAGAACCTGACGAGGAGGTCCATTAGTCTGAATGAGCTGTGTTTGAGTAGAAAACATCTAAAATATGCAGGACGGGGGTACTTGAGGACTGGCGTTGAGAAACCCTCCAAGTGTAAAGTTATTATAAACGGTAGCGGACTCTTCTTACTTTACACACACATTCTGTTTTATCTTCAAATAATAAAAAAATATTTTACTTTTTTAATCCCGATTGGGAAATTTACAGATTTACTAGAAAGCATTGGGCTGCTATATTCCATTGGTGGGGGGGGGGGGGGCTTAGGGGGTCTTGCTAAGAAGCCCAGTGGTTCAGCTCACCCAGACCCAAGCCCATCTGTGCAACCACTTGGCTAACACTCCACCTTTCACCCTCGCAAATCTAATAGTTCTGTGTTCAAAAAGGCTCCCACGCTTACAAATGGTTAAATACGCGTGCACGAATAGCCTGGAACGTACGGGCCATCTTGGTACAGTTCTAGAGACAGTCTCAGCAGATTTAGGTCGGTGTTATCGCATAATCTCTTAAATTCGCTCTTAAATCATCCAATTTTCGACCGACTTCCAGGCAAATTGGTTGATTGAAAACTTTATCCTTTGAGGCATAGAACAGGACTATTTGTGCTAACAAATAAGGTTGGATTGGATTAAGTTAGTTTAAGTATTTTCGGTTCTAAATAATAGTCTAAATAAATAGATATAATCCACATAAAGATCATTATGCAGTGTTTGGGTCATCAGGTCTTTAAACAGAAATTCAAGTTTTACCAGCAAGATGCGGTTTAGCTATGTTAGTGCCCATTATTATGCACAGAGCAATTTTACCAATTTTATTACCATTCTTGATTTATAAAGCAAATATTGTTCCCAATAAGGTTATATATATGGTTGTATTTAAGGATTTGTGTTCATTTAAAGAAACAAGTTCCTGATACACATGATGAAGAGACGAGCAGCGCTGGGCCAAGATGGCCGCCCAATCGGCATGTTGCCCGTGCAGCCGGCAGCATTAAACTCGGCGTCTACGTAATTATGTCTATGTTTTTCACACTTCCGGGAGCCTCAGAATTTTGTGTGTAAATGGTGCGTTTAAGTGCTACTGGAAAGCTGGATTTTCATTTTCACTTATTTCAAAGTGAGAAAGACCCTTCATGTTGGATTTACACATATTCACCTGTGTCTTAAAAAAATAGACATGCAGACTGGTTACTATCCTGGTCCGTGTTCACCTTCTTGGTGGCTAAAAGATCTCTGAATGTAGAGTCTGCTAAGTAATAACCAGCTTAATAACTATAATCTTCAGTGATATCAAAGTAGGGGCACATTAAAAGACAAATTGAAAATATACGTTGCATTGCCTCGAAGCTTGTTGCACTAATGAGCGTCTTCAGATGACTGACTGTCACGGTGCGTCCCACGTGGCTCGCCTCGTTGCCGACAGTGCAACTCCTTTCCTGAGCATCTGCTGCAAATAGATCTGCTTTGTTATTTTTTTTGCTCTGGAATCCCTAACATTCCCCCCAGAAGCCATCTAATCTTTTCCTCAAGTAGCACCCAGTTAAACAGGAAAAGGTCACCTTAATTGCCGGGAATTATGAGAAATTCCATATGGTAATTCATCACAATCAGCAAGTTTGGAGTTGTGTTAGGTAATTAATGAACATGCGCAGGCAAATGTGGCAAGGAATGCACAAATGGGCTTTCACTCACATGCATTAGCATCATTTTTAAAAAAAAGACATTCTAATTAAGCAATTTTCATAATGAAGCGAGATGGGAGATGCATTTTTCCTCCAAGGAAGTCATGTGGATAAGGAAAGTGATTCTTCATTATTAGGTTGCATGGCTTGGAAGGAGTGTGATGTCTGCGATGGGAACGAGGAGTCGTGACATGAAAGTTATGTGCCTCTGACCCAAAGGGTTGATAAAGATTTAACAGTGGTGTCCAGTCAATGGGTCACATCTGTGTCAGAGACCTTTTAATAGAATGAGCCTCAGGCACAAACTCGCTTCAACCCCTCTCTCTTTCCTCTGCAACAGAAACTACTTTCTCTCTCAGATCTGGTCTTCCCTGCAGCCCCTGAGCTGCTTGCAGAGAAACAGTGTGGGTGCATGTTAAATTAGCACTTTGCTCCTTCTGCAGCATCGTAGCCAAGCTGATTTCAAAAGGGAGGAAAAGGCCTAAGCAGCTCGCTGCTGAGAGTGCAGTTTTTATACCTGCAGATGGAGTTTACTTTAAAAACTCACTTGCTTGAATCAATCTTAGTACAAAAACACAAGGCTGGGCAAAAGTCAGTCCAGTCCTTGATTTTTTTTTCCTTTTAAGCCACATCACACCGATCCATGAATCATTCAGGCATAGAATAAAAGACCAAACCCGAGGGATGTCTACAAAAAGCAGAAAACTTAGCAAAGAGCCCATTTTTAATTAGATGGCTTTTGCAAAGACACCACTTCTTCTTCTACTTCTACACTATAGCATGTAACTTTGCTTTTAACAGAACATATTTTATTATTCATAATCTTAAATGAGCCAGATGAACATTGCAGGACAAAAGGTTGATTAAATTAATGTTGAATGAGTGTAAGTTGAATGATCAGGAGAGAGAGGTCGGTGCACAATGCTGCTGACTTTGATAAACAAGTAATTATATAATATTTTATGCAACTTTGCACTTCTACTTTTACTTTGGGAGCTTACTGATAGATGAAATTACACAGTACTTTTTTAAAGTACCTTATTCTATTTATTTGGTTGATCAATACTTCAAATGACACAAAAGGTTTCTAATGATTTCGGTGTTGTCCTGTCCATTCTACAATCATACAAACTAAAATATCCTAAAAACATAATCTCATGTCACCCATGTAGATTTCTACCTAAGAAGCTCAACATGTGATGAAAGCAGTTCTTATTATAGAGGAAATTTCTAAGTGCTTGGGAGTCTCATGTGGTGTTTTAAGCCACAACCAGACCAAAAACTCCTGTAAAAAACAACTAAAATTCAGTTTTAATCGAGCAAACAAGACTTCTGTAATAATTACACCAAAGAGAGGCTCCAGAGGCTGCGGACTGACTTCAAACCAGGAGAACGGAAGTGTTTGGGAAACTATTCAGCTATTTAATCGGCCATGTTGAATACTTAATGCTAACAGCTAATGTTGATGCTAGCAGTGTTTTATGAAGCTAAAACTTTTACTCTCTGAACGTTTACATTATGGTTGCTTCATTTCTTTGTTTTTCTGGGATTTGTAGTTAAAGGAGTAGTGCACCATAAAAATGTTTAAGCCGTAAACAACATAGTAACTCTATATTGTGATGAAAACCACCAATACTGATGTTAAAATTTGTATTTTTTAAATTTCTTTAAAAAATTGGGATTTGGTGGGTCAAAAGTGACCCAAAACGCCCCCTACAGGGTCAAACCAGTTACTGTTTTTCACACTCAAACGTGATGTAGGGTTGTACTTTCTGCTCGTGTGAGAAAATTAAAAAACAACTCACAGCTCTTCCCACAGCAAAGGTCATGTGACCTTTCCAGTTAATCAAACTCACTGCATATTTTTTTGAGTAAATCCAACTTGTTAGATTTTAGTGTAGTTGCATTTATGAAAAACATGACCAACAGGCATAAAATAGTATTTTTGCAAGAATAAGGTGATTTCTAAAGAGATATGAGCTGAAAATGTGGCATATCTCTGCATGGTGTACAGTGTGCCCCTCAAAAATTTGAGGAAACTGGAGGTTGATGACGGAACAAGTGTCAGGGGGAAAAAAGAAAATTACAGGATCGGAAAATGATGTCTTTAAGAAACTGAAAATAAATCCAGGAAAGACCTGACACAAGATCTGAGAGATGCATCCATCTACTGTTGGCCTCATCAGAAATGGTCTCAGAGGAAGGGTGGCTATCAAGAAGCCATTCTTAAGTCAGGGAAACCAAGTTTGTTTTACTGGTTCTTTATGCTAAATGAGACAAAGAATCAGTGGCAACACTTCTAATGATGTTATGAATCTTCCCCAGAATCCGAACTTCTTGAAGCAGTGTGGGATCATCTTCACAGAGAACGGAACAAAAAGCATCCAACATCTAAAGAAGAGCTTTGGAAAGTCCTTCAAGCAGCATGGAGAACTATATCTGAAGACGACTTAAAGAAATGAAAAGAAAGCTTGTCTAAGAGGACAGTGACCAGCCCGCTCAGACTGTTGAAGAACAAAAAAGTCATTATTGACTTTAAAGTTCATCAGACTGACACAGATTCTGTTTTTGCCTTATAAACCGAATCTTTCTATAAATTTCTGCACCAGTTTTGCATTTAACAAACAGATTTAAAAGAAATTAGGGTCCGCAAAGTAACTCTGTGACATTCAAGTATAACTACTAAAGTTTCCAACCTAAGATCTCTGTGCCTCTAACTCATTTTGATGGTGCACCAACATTCATCATGTTCATTCCTGAAGCCATATTGATGTACACCGTGGCAGAAATGATTGGTTTAGAAGATTAGAGAAGAGTCAACATCGGACTGACTTTTACTGGCTAATTAATTAAAGTAAAACTGTGCACGGAGCGAACACGGATTAACTGCCCTTTTTTTTTCTATTTCATTATTTTGGTTGAGTCTGAAATATGATAATCTGTGTATGGTAGGGGGTAAAAAAGTCCTCTAACCTCCTCCCACTCAGCGGTGAAGGACGGCGTTCGCTCCAATCGTCCTGGGCTGGCACCCTCCCGCGTGCTGGGACTTCCAGGGCCTTGGCCCCGCGATCCAGACCCCCAACTGTGCTCTTCCTAAAGAAAAACGACAAAAAACACAATTTTTTCCCCTTTTCAACAGCTCTACGACTCCAACATGACGTGCACAACTGAAGCAAATATTTGAAGCATAAAATAAGAATAATGAAATTTAAATAGTGTTTCAGAGAAAAAACAAAGTCTTTACGTCAAAGTTTCATTGATCATTACACTACTTTCATCAAACAGACTATGCATCTTATTATTTATTTACACTGAATTAAAGACGTTTCAAATGTGCCACACAGCGGGGAACGCTGTGGCCTGGATTAGGCTGAACTGGTTGGAACCGTTTCTGATACAAACTATGGTTTAGGAGAACTGAATATTTAACCAAAACATAAATTTGCTGTCTTTATTACACTGAGATGTCTTTATCGACTTCAGCTTTTAAAAGATATTAAACTTTTTTAAAGATTTTAACAGAAGAAAGCCTGCACGTGGACCTTCTCAGAGGAATTAGACAGCCAGAAATGGAAAAGTAAAATATGCTTGCATCAGCTCACCTGAATGGGGGACACAGCTACGAGGTTAGAATCCGACTTGGACAGAGACTTTGACAGCTGCAAGTCCAACACGCTGCGAGGCATGGACCTCATCCTCCCCAGAGTACAAGCCCTCTCTTCGTAACCCGTCCCAGACGAAGCGTCCTTGGGAACGCCTCCTGCCTGCTTCCCCAGCAGCTCTGGAACTTCTCCGTTTTGCCCGGATGAATATGACGACGGGTGGCTGAGCGTAGACCAACCGCGAGACGGATCCACCTGCTCGCAGTTCCTGGGCTGAGCCTGGTCCTGGTTGACTCTGGTGTGGAAAATAGTCCGATACACAACCTGTGGTTTTTGGGAGTCAGCGGGCAACCTCTGAGGAGACGACCCGCTCCTTGTCCTGGAGAAAACCTGAGAAGCTCCTCCACCAATCACAATGTTGAACTCTGGGGTCTGCAGCAAGCTGCTCTGCACATCTGCAGAAGTATATTTAAAATGTTTGGGGCTGTAAAGGTGGTAAGGTGTTTCCGGGGGTTCACAAGCCGGGGAAGATCCATGAAGAAGGCCTGCAAACTCCTCTGGGATGTGGCTCTTCCTGTGCTCCTCCACCAGAGGGTTTGATTTGGATGAAGAGCTAAGAGGAGGAGGTGGATCCTGCTGGTACGGCCCGTCTTCTGCAGAGAAGACACAGAAAAAACACACAGACTGACCCGTCACAACAAAAATACAAACATGGATTTACCATAACAAGACAAATACAAACACACATTTATACAAGCTGCATAAATCAAACCATCCTTGAAAATGTTGAAAAGAAGAAGAGAGAGAATAACTTTAGTTGAGGAAATAATGCATAAAACAAAAACCGCGAAATAAAAAGTCAACAACGAGGTAAATCTTCTGCTTCACTGTAGAAAAGCTGTTTGGTCGGAGGAGAAATAAAAAGTCCCGACTTGGATTTTACACCCCTGTTCCTTCACCGTGTGGGTGCAAATAGTGTGCTTGAGCCTGCATTTGTGCATATATGCATGAACTCATGGAGACAGATGTACTTAGACCATTGACTGGCTTTCAGAGGCCCACTCACTGTCTGTGTGCAGCGGGTTGAAAGAAATCACTGAAAGCTTCCTTTGATTCTCTGTTTAGACGTGTAATTGTAGAGCAGGTCTGGGTTTCTGGGAGCATGTCTGATTTATTACTCCTTTGTTAGTGCGTGTATGCATGTTTGCACATAACTAGATGGAAACTTTTTTCCTTAAGTGTCAGAATCACGGTAAAATCATCTCATGATACAAGCTGCATTATTCAACTTTTCTACCTTGATTATTTATTATGTTTCAACAAAGCAGCAGTAGATCATTAAAGCCTCATTTATGCTCTTAAAACACACATATGTATGGAGCTTTCTGTCCGTCTTTACATGCATATTTTGGTCTGTTTTTAGAGAGCTTGGGGAAGCGTACCCAGACAAAGCTAACAGAGCAGTACCCTGGAAATTGAAGGGGGAGTGTTGCACAGCTCATGTGCAACCAGTGAAAGGAACAAAGAAGAAGCTGTGATAAAATTTAATGGCAACATACCACCGCTGTCTACTGCGCTGCCTCTTTTTATGTGTCTTTCTGAGAATATATCCAAATAGCAAAAAATATTTGGCACAAATTTGGCTTCGACCTGCACAATACACTTGCCAGTGCCATAACTGAGCCATAAGTGCCGTAAGCAGCCTGGAATCGGCACAAACATGTCTGCTGTCTGGGTCCATTATCATCCACTTTGTCCACTGGACCCCATGTTTTCTGAAAGTGGCGTCTCAATTCTGAAAGTGAACTCTGAACTCTGCACAGCCCTCTGCTGGACGTATTACCCAACAACCATGGCTGGGATGATATGCTTTCCTCCTGATTCGATTCTTTTATGATTTTTTGGATGGCCATTCCATTTAAATTGCGATTCTTGCAATAATTCAATATTTCAGATTTTTGGTGAATTTGTTTTGCTATTTTTTTTTCAATTTTTTCGAAAATTTGAATTAGGGAAATACAACACAGTAACCAGACCATCATTCTGCTTGCTATAATGCCCAACAAGGGGAGTAAAAATGTAAAAAAAAAAAAAAAAAGAAAACTTTTTTTTTTTAGATTTGTTGAAAATTTATTTTTGAAAAAAGATCTATTTTTTAACAAAAAAATTGATTTAAAAATCATGAAACAAAAAATCGCAATATTTATGTGAATCAATCCCCCCCCCCCCCCACCCTACTAAGCACACAGCGTACATTCACGGTCTCTGAACCACAGAAAGGTGGCCACCGGTTTGTTGGCCCGTTGGTGGGAACAGCATTAAATGGTCCAAATCTTCGGTGGTCTGAACTGAGATCTTTTATTAACGCTCCAATGAGCATACTTACGTCTCTAGTTTTTACAGCACACCCATCACCCACACACACGATGCCCCCATGCGGTCACCCTGCTGGCTTGCAGGCCTGGCTCGTGACAATAGTTAATTTTGTTTCCCGTTTAATTTTGTGCATTAATGTCTTGTTTCGTTTCAAGCATTTTCACTTCCTGTCCCCCTGTACTCAGCACATACTGTGCATGTGCATACTCCATTTTTACTCTTTTACTTCAGGTGTTCATGACCCTGCTTGCCTTGTGTATTTTTCCTTCTGCATCAGCCCATCAGAGACCTCCAACCGCCTGTTTTTAACCATCTCGTTCCCACTTTGGGACTGATTAAAGGACAGTAATAGTCTCCGGTGTGGTGTTTGCATTTGAGACCATCCTCCTTCACCCAGTTTTGTGACACGCATGGGAGTATGTGGGCAGTGACATCTAATAATGTTTGACATGGATGCACATAAAAGGAGCATGAAAGACTTTTAAGACTTACATTTTTGCAAAATGCACTGACCATATTAAAAGGATCTTATTGTATTTGCACACATGTCTGAGGCTGTTAGTGTGACAGAACGAGTGTGAGAGTTAGTGTGAGAGAAAAAATTTGCTATTGAAATATGATGGTATTATATGGGTTTGCATTGTAATATGTGTTGGCACTGAGCAATATACTGGTTCAAACCATCCATTTTCTGTACCGCTTAATCCATGCAGGGTCGCGGGTGGGTTGGAGCTTATCCCAGCAATTATTAGGCGAGAGGCAGGGTACACCCTGGACAGGTCGCCAGTCTGTTGCAGGGCCCTGGTTCAAACCATTTTTTTAAATTTTATTTCTTATATATGTATATGAAATGGATTCATCTCATACCACAACAGTGGTTTAAACAGCCTAAACTATATTCATGATGTGGTGCGGATGGAAACTGTTTGAGGGGGGGACCTTTTTCACTGCTGCACCACTAAACATGCGGCAGAGCGGCTGTGTTATTGGAGATGTTAAGCAGAGAACGTTGAAAAAGTGAAGCTGTTGCAGACGTCGACGTTGAACATGGTGACAGGAAAAAATGAGCCAGGTAAAAGTAAAACGCTAGTGATGAATATAACCAATGCAATCACATTCCATACAGCCAAAGACCTGGTTCTGATAAGTACTATGAAGGAAGACGGATTTGGGGCGATGTAGTAGTAATTCTTAGAGGAAAATGTGGTTAATGCCCAGTCATGCATGGAATAAAAACATCATCAAATCTAGTGAAATCGGTATATGTTTGAAAAACAGTGATATATCATTTTGGTCATACTTCCAAGCACTAATATGCATCATGAAGCACAATATCTACAAATGCAAAGCACTCACCAAAAAACTGGAGTATAATGGCTATAAAATCTCTTTTTAATGGACCTCCGTTTTGTAGCAGAATCAGAGGTAGGCGAGCTGATGCTGAGCTGCAACTGAAGGAAGATGAATGAGAGTATGCATGAATCCATTTGCATGGAGCAGCCTTGTTGTGGTAAGGCTGACAAATAAAAAGTTTCCATGAAACAGTTAGAAGCTCCATTTACGTCTGTGCATTTATGCATTTCCTATAAAAACAGACAGTAGGGAGGCCAGCCCCCCTGCACAGACGGGTTGGCTCCACCATCCTGAGCCGCACCCCCAACCATTCCACATCAGAAAGCCTTTCAGTGGATGCAAAATCAGTTTCCACTCCCAGCTGCCGGATAAATCACCTTTTTATGTTTTTGCCGGGAAATGACAAGCTCTAAAGTAAGAGATGATATAAAAATAGCTGAACGTTAAATCTGACTTCATGGGGACTTGAAGCTAAAATGTCATGCATGTATTGTCATACAGGGCAGCTCTATGTTTGTCTCATTATATTTACAGTTCAAGCTCTCATGCTGTGTTAGACTGAATCTGCTGGGGTTGAGACCTGAATTTATGCAGCCCAATGTGTCCCCTGCAGGTAGATGACTAAATGTTCTGCTGCGTAATGCTTATGCTGGATGCGTTGTGGAAACACAGTGCAGAGAAG
>JBBBVU010000025.1:18583623-18607371 GCA_037177055.1 Atherinosoma microstoma
ACTTATTATTATAAGATCTTAAAAAGAGTCCAATGTACATGGAGAAACCACTTGAGCAGCACGCCCTCCAAACCAGCACGAAAAAATCTCTTGGACTGTCTGAGAAAAGGTCAACTGTATCTAATGTAAACATGACGCATTGCATACGGTACAGTCAATATCTAAAGGCAACTATTCAGTCACACGTTATTTGCCGCAAGATGTAGAAATATGATCTCTGAACCTCCATCATCTTTAATCTTAATGCAGGGCTGAAAGAAAAGATTCCTGTTCATCATGTTCCAAGATAGAAATGATGACGAATAACTGCATATGCTGGAAATCAGCCTCAGTGCCGTCACGCCACAGCTAGCATTACAGTAACAGGTTGAGATAATCTCTTCACAGTGGGAGGCAGAGTCGGAGAGGGGGACTCCCTGCTGGGAGCTTTACTTCATTACCGATAGCCTGAACAAACTAAACGGCAGCCTTGAGGTGGAGAGGGGCCACCGTGTCGACGCTTTCATTTCCAACTCAAGCAGGTAGAGTTTATTGCCACGGCAACTGGCTCGTCTCCCACGGTTACACATTTTTCAAGTCTTTTGAAGAGTGGCGGCGGTCTCTCACTCGCGTCACTGGAATTGTATTTGTGCTGGTGTGAGACAGAAGGGAACAGCGACAGGTTAATTACAGATGAAGTCAGCAGTGATTATAAGTTGTAGGTTTCATGTAAAAGGAGCTTCATACAGCTCTCATTTCCAGTCATCTTAAATAAGGGAAAACTATAAATGAGAGAAGACCGGATAAGACTGGTCTAATCACAAGGATTACATATTCAACACCAAACAATATCCCACCAAAAGGGCTTTATTTGCAATTAAATCTACTTGAAAAAACAATGTAGAGCTGTCATACTACTGTACATATTGCTGACTTCATCCTGCTTAGTCAGGTCCCTTCTTAATTTCAATCGAGCGTGACCAGAAGCAGGACGGATTTCTCTGTACATATGAATAATTTCTTTTATATTCTCTTGTCTGTGAGCCTGTTTTGAGTTTAGAGCTCCCAAGCATGACTCATCACCACCTCAGGTCTCAATATTCAAGACAAACCATAGAATACCAAAAGGAGATTAAAGTGAAAATACAGGGTTGAAAACAAGAAAGCAGGAAAGAGGAGATTGGTTTATGGCTAGCTCAACATAAATATCAAGTAATAAGGAGTTCTAATGATGCTCATGGAATATTTGTTAGATTTAAGTGAATGAATTTCTTTTTAAAAGAGAAGATGGGATGAGTTCTGAAGCTGCATCCAGAAGCAGCTTTAAACAGAATACTAACAAACATCCTGACATGCCCTCAGTATGCGGTTACTGAGAATTTCCCCTTGAGGATTAATAAAGTACTGATTATTAGGATTCATACTCAGGAAAATGTTGTTTCTATGCATAAAATTTCAGCCTGTAGCTGGTGGCCAACACACACCGAGCTAACAGTTACCGAGACACAACATGAAAACACAGACAGCAGCATAAAGCCGAAGAAAAATGACTTGAAATAATCGACTGAAATGCAAAGAAGCCCCATATTATAATCTGATGCTATCAAATAACCTTCAGAAGTCACATAAGTAGTTCAATTAAGCCCAGCTGCATGGAGTCTAAGGGTGTCATTATATACAAGCAGCAAGGTTTCACTGAGAGATTAGAGTTGCTATGACAGCAAAAAGATGCTCTTATAGGGAAAAGTAGACATTGCAGGTTTGAAAATCAACAAAAGTCATCTGGAAAATATGAAGATGAGGCTAAAATTTAAATTGGCCATCAAAGAAAATGACGTGGCCCAACCCCATCACCTCCAAAAGGAAGCATGATGCATGGGGATGCAACATTAGTCTGAACTGAAGAAATTATAGATGCGGTATAAAAATTACTATAAAAAGTTTGGTGGCCTATTCAAACAGGATTATGCACCCTGTAATGTGACAAATATTGTTCAGGAATGTTTTGGTCATCCAGGAGGAGCGGAAAGTGCTCCTCCGCATCGAGAGGAGGACACCCCAGGGAAGACCCAGGACACGCTGGAGGGACTACGTCCCTTGGCTGGCCTGGATATGCTCAGCTGGAAGAAATGGCCAGGGAAAGGGAAGTCTGGGTTTCCATGTTTAGGCTGCTTCCCCAATCCCAGATAAGTAGAGGAGAATGGAAGTTTTGGATGATGTTGACTTGACCTCCACATTCCCTCATTGTGTGGGATGTACTGAGCAAACAAGTCAGGAATCATGAGGGATCAACTTTCTACTAACAGTAAAGGGATCAGTGCATGCTTTGCCATGTTTTTTGGCATAACTGTAGTAATAAAACAATGTATTTTCACATTAAATGTCAACAAAAACTGAATTCATCATAGTTCCAGATTTCCTTGAATGGTTGACACTTGAAGGTTCAATCTTAAATTCCCAAGATTATCAATTAAAAAACTGAAAAACCCCACCCACAAGTGAGGTGCACTTCAGGGCTCTGTTGCAAACTTCCTGGTGTCTGATACCACAGGTCAGACCTGTTTCAGTGGTGCAAGTGGGACTCATAAAGCCTTAGCTGTGTGGTAAGAATTGTTTTTTCCTTGGTTGTTGGGAAACTACTTGGCCGATGTTGTTAGCCTATAACAGCCATGCAGCAGGTGTGGCTGAATGCAGCCGACCACCTGATCAAACACACAGCGCGCTGAAACCTGTCATGTTAGCACAACCGCCTGAAGTGACGAGTAAATTAGAGCAAGTACACAGAATGCATGATCAGCCGCATCCTGCTCATTAATAAATCGGGGCTGTTAATTAGGGCCATATCTGTAAGGGCAGTGCAATTTGGAGGGGAAAAGACTTCAAAATCAAAAAATGGTGAATGTCCAAGGGCACAAGGTTATGACACAGTGCTGTGGTGTAATAGTTGCAACAGCTGTCACTATGAGCTGAGAGAGCGCATCTCTGTGACAATTTTTCCATTATAAATGAAATCTCATGACCCAAAATCAAAGACATGACTGTATCACAAGCCTTGGGATGCATTAGTTTCTCCTCCCTCCGATCAAACCTGACCTAACAGCATTTATACTTGATCACCTCAAGAGGAAGTTATATCCACTATGTTTTTACATTCAGCCTCATTTATATGGAAGCCGTGTCTCCAGACAACAGAGCTGCAAATGCTACAAAAAGTAGGAGAAAAAATGAACATGAATAATATGTGCATGCTTAATTCTGCCAAAGTGTAGGTGGAGTGCATGACATTTCATAACAGGGGACTGGTGTAAACTGATCAGAAAGTAAATACACAACAAGTGCTGCACTCTCACACAAAGCGGTTCATTGGCGCGACATTAATGCTCCATTAACTGATCGAGATCATCGATTGTTCGGCTGGTTTGTGGTTGTTCGCATCGAGAGATGCACCGGACAAATTTCACAACAGACTGAAACAAAACTTTCGAATCTGACTTTTAAAAGAAATGCAAAGCAATACTGGAAATCTCGCTAATGTGTCTAAAAGAACATTGAGTGCTTTGATAGCTGAGCCAAGAAGAGAGAAATGTTCTTATCTAACTCAAAAATAAACTGCAGATACAACTTAGCTACTGAGAATGGCAGAAAAATGGGTCTGAAGTCGATACTAACTAAAACTAAAACCAGAAACCAGTCTTTTGTAGTTTATAGAGCAACCTGCATGGCATGCAGATCAACTCTTTTAAACATTTTAAACTACAATGAAGCTCATATTACTTTATATTTGGTTGCTAAAAGCGCAAAAAAGTGGCTTCAAATAGAAGAAAAAAAGACGGTTGTGGTGAAAATGCTTTACAACTGCAACTCTTTATAGTTTAGTTTGATAAAAAAGCTTCATGTTTCCATCAGTCTTAGAGATGGATTCTGTTCCACAGATGCCTGTGGTTGATGAGAACTTGTCAGAAACAACACACCACCAAAAATATGTAGAAAACCAAAGCCTGTCTGCACATTAAGGAGCGACAACAGTGTTGTTCTTCAGCCCTTGATGAACAAACTATCCATTTAATTCTTTATTGGTCTCAACCATCGTCTGAAGAAAACATCTGACTTTTCAATTTGCTTTTTGCAAAAAACCTTTAGTAATAATTCTTCTGAAAGCCAAATCTGGGGCTTAATTATTCAGTAAAACCTGCATCATGACTGTGACTGTAAAAAAGCTCAAAGTTACCAAACCACAACTGCACCAGAAACACTAAAAACCCTCCAGTTGAATGAGACACCGGCAGATTTATGCATTATTTTGTCACCAACTTGTTGCAGGGAGGGCAATGCATAATTCATAGAGCACAACCGCTGTTGCAAAACACTGCAGTGCACTTCGAACTCTGCACAGAGCTAAGATTTTTGCGAGCAATGACCAGCATTACATAAAACTTAGCTACGCAGCATAACAGCAGCACCAGGGATGGATCAGGTTATAAATAGGGCTACTTTTTTGTCCAACAGCCCACACAGGTGGCTGACACCAGCATAATTTTTTGCAGGCCTGGGGGCTCATTGTATAATATTAGGTTAGAGCTGAAGAAGTGGGGGGTTGAGGGGGGGGTCAGGATTTTTAGGGAAAGAACGAGAAGGGAGATACAGATGTGGAGGCACAGGAAGGAAAGAACTTATATGGTGTGCAGGGAAAAAGTCCTCCCGCTATTTCTTGTCCTCATTTCTTGATCCATCCCCATGAAATCTCACATTTCATTTTCCTGATTTTGTTCTTCAAACCCCCCCCCCCCTCTTCCTTCTGCAACATTAGACTTCTTTCATTCTCTGTCTCTCACCCACTCTCTTTTTCACTGGCATCCTTTGAATTCTGTGACTGCCTTCTGTACCCACATACATATACGCTCCCTTTCTCTCATTCTCTGACTCTCTCTCTCCCTGTAAGCCACTTGTTACCATGGCTACCCCACAATGGGCCTTATAAAGCTAATAAGGAGAGAGAGCAAGAGGGATGAGCAAAGCAGCAAAAGAAAACGGAGGAGGGGAAAAAAAATTAAATGGAGAAATGAATGGATTCCAATCTATTCCTGGTGTTGGAACTTAAGGCAACGAGAGACACACGGAGAGAGAAAACAAATACAAGTACACATTTAGGATACATTATTGGCTTTAACAGTGAAGTCCTCTCATTAGGAACTTATATAATACATTAATGAGAGTGGTGAAGAAGCAATTCTACAAAGGAAAGTCTTTCTTTCTGTGCTTCTACTTAGTCGTGATGTTTTTATTTGGTTCAGAAAAATCTGCTGGTAGCGGCAAAAATTCAGGAAAAAGAAAATCAGTAGAGCCTCGACAGAGCTAGTGAGAGAAAAGTTTTTGAAAAAGTTATAAGATAAAATAAATGATCAAATAGAATAAAAGATTAAAAACAATAAAATAAAATGATCAAATTTTTAAAATATCAAATACTTCTTTAATGAACACAAATTTCTACTGCACCAGGACTTTATGATGCAATATTGTTGCTGAATACTGTGATGACTTGCAATACACTGCTCACAGTTAGGGGTATTCAGCTTTTTGTACGATCTCAAAATTGACCTAAAATGCACTCCAACCTTTTTTAAGAACTTAATTTTGCCTTTTCTAAACTTTTGAATGCACATGAACAACTGCTCGGTGCTTAAATCCTTTTTGCATAACAATGCTGTTCTCTAGCAAGGTGATTAAACACCAAAAGAACCCTAAAAGAAGCATCAGAACCATGAATGAACTAATAAAAGTTCAGGTTCAGTCCTCTTTATCATACAATTCACATTTAAGTCTGGCACACATTACAGGATTCTTCAAACCTTCATAGATTTAGAGACCATACATTTGATGATGTATGTGGTACGGAGCACACCACACATTAATCGATTTTCCAGCAGAGTATCAGGTTCTTCACGCTCAATTTTCCAAATCTTGCGTCGTCAAACGTGACCTCAGTGTAAACAAACATGGTGGACGAACAGGAAGAAGCAATGATGGTTGTTTTTGGCCTCTTACTTTCCGGAAAAACACACAAAAAAGATTGTGGAAAAAGTCATGCAGACGGCAGGAATGTGGGCTGTATGGATTACAGCCCGAGTTGGAGGGTTTCTAGCACCAATGCTAGCAAGTGCAAACGTTAGCACAATTATTGCAAAGTACCAATGATGGGAATAACGGCGTTATAGATTCTATGTTCGTTTTTACTTCCTTTTCCATCAGTCAGCTGAGTCAGCCAGCATTTTGATTGGCTTTTGTTCCGGTGAATGTGACATTACACCCTGAGCGCGCTCGGCTCATTTATAGTCGCAAATATTCATGTTCATTATTCACGATCTCTCCTTCTGAGGGGATCAGACCGGACAAAATCACTCATAACACACCACACAGCTCAGGAAAATCAGACACTATGTCGTTGGCAGACATCAGACAATCGGGCCTTTGCTGGCTTTGACAGTAAGGGGGAGATTGGGACAAAAATCGGCCTGATTATCCCGTAGTGTGCACCAGCCCTAAGGAGTCATCAGGCCAAAACAACACCGAACACAAGACGAGTTACTCAGACATTAACTTTTTATGTTGTGGTATATGTTGCGTTGTGTGTTAGCTTTTGTTTCAATAAATTGTTTGCAATGAAGTAATGAACATTACATGACTTTAAATTAATGATAACTTTTCACACTTTCTAAAATTTCACATGAAATTAGAATATTCCTAACTTTTTGCATATAGTGTATAAAATATGAATATGGTGCTACGGTAACTAAGGTAACTAAAGTAACTTTAAAATAAAACATGCATGCAAGAGACAGGATGCAAGATGGATGAATTAATCTTTGTTGGGGGGTAAAAAGTGCAAAAATCTACCAAAGTTCAGTTATATTACTTTAACAGTTCATGAACCTGTTGACAAGTTATGTCATTTATTTAAAACATAGTCTGATCTTCCTTAAATGTTGGCTTCAGGTAAATTTTGTCTTGTTGATACGATACCGTTAGATTATGGTACTTTTTTGTTAATACTGATACTTTTGTGGCCTTTAAAAGATCATCACAATTGCACAGTGTGCATTAATATCTTTATTGCAAGGGCAATATGAAATATAAATAAATCTCAAGAAAATAAATATCAAAGCAATCATTTTAAAAGAATAATAAATGATCAAGATAAATAAATTAAATTAAAACATAAGAAATAAGATTTATAAGAATAAATATTTTTAAATTGATAAAATATTTAACTACAGATTAATATAAGATTATTCACATTTTAATAGAAATCAAATCAAATTTTATTAATATAGTACCTTTCATGCTAGGGCAACTCAAAGAGCTTTACATATTAAAAACAATTTATGCATAAAAGAGAAATTTAAAAAAGCCTTCACACACCAAATATAATACAATATAAAAACACAAACATTATCATTTCTTTCATTTCACACACACAAGGATGCAAAAGTTAACTCCCCCCACCCGCCCCCACCTCAGTCTTCACAAACATAAACTCTAGTCCCTAGTGACTGTCTCTCTTGACTAAAAAAACAGTAAAAAAAAAAAATCTGTAAAATAAACATAAACATCTGGCTTGACACTGCTGTTAGGAAACGATATCTTTGGGATCCGTCCACACCGAGAGCCAGCCCACCCAGGACCACAGAGGGCGCCGCCACAGGACCACCCAGACCAGCGCAGGCCGGGTCCCACCACAGCCACAGCGTGAGACCCTCAGCCGCCCAGGCAAGTGCAATCGCCATGGCAACGACCCTGCCGACCGAGCAGGCAAAGACCCCGGTGCGGAGGATCCACTGATGAAACCATTGGAGTAAAAAAGGAAAAAACAACAGATAAGAGCAACAAGAATTAAAGTTACAGATAAAAGAGTTCATAAAAATGAAACTAAAATAAAGTTAAATAAAATAAAAATAAATAAATAAATAGAAATGGTCATTAAAACAGTTAAATAAGTTAAAATAAGTCTAAAAAGTTGATGATTAGATGAGTAAGATAGATTAAGACTCAACAAAATCATATAAAATTCAACTAAAAGCTAAAAAGGTAGATCTTGAGCCTCTTTTTAAAACCATGTACAGTCTCTGCAGCCCTGCAGAGTAATAAAGCACATAATAGTAATATGATAAATACAATAAATCATAATGCACAATAACCTGCATTAAACCAGTAAAATATCAAACCAAGACATCATCACTAACAGTAGCAGCATCATGTCGTCTGATAGGCTGCCATAGTCATGTGACACAGAAAGAATACACTGTGGCTTCGCATGCAGTCTTATTGCTTAAAACTCTCAGAATTGAAAACAAAATGCATGTTTTCAATCAGCAGAGTGGTGTTTTGATATTCAAAAAAGTATCGATTCTGATACTTTGACTGGCTGGTATTGAAGTATCCACCCCTGGCTTCAGGATCCAAGGAAAAGTGCATATATACCTTATATCGGTGACTCAGGCCAGTGCTAGATGGTTTTTTATTTCCCTGCTTCATGGCTTCGATCTAGTATCGCCACTGAAACTTATCAGCTTCTACAAAAGCCTTCCAATGACCCATTAATTAGAACAAGGTGCTCTAAGGCAGGGAAACAAAACAGGACAAAGATTGTGGAAACCCAATCTAGAGCTGTCTTGTGTCAGTCAAGCTATTTGGTTCATTTTTAAAGCTGCAGAACTAATTCACAAATCACAGAGAGATGTAACCCTTATAACTAGCTGAACTCAACTTCAGAAAATTTTCTGAAAACCTACCAACACATGAACCCGACTCAGTTTACAAAGTTAACATTAAAGCAGAAATATTTTGCAAATGGTTAAATTCTCATGCATGAACTCAGAGCTGTAAAACCGTACAGAGCATCCCTTTTGCACTACACTCAGACAGAATATGGAAACATGTTGAGAGTGAAACTGAGAACTTTTGGCTTCTGATCAATAATTGCTTCTCAGAAGACGTCTGCTTCATATCAGCGTCAGGCCTAGATTCGTCAAACGGGTCCACACACTTACAACGCGAACATCGCCGCAGTGCTTCAGTGGGAATAATAGCTGAAGATGTCTCACTCAGTTTTAAATCTGCGAGTCACTGTGCACACACACACCTGTAGATTGGTAACGTGTTTTCCCTTTCAAGCTCTGCACAGATCAAAGTGTAGCTGGGCCTCTGAACTGCTTCTGGATGTAAGAAGCGTGTGTGCCAAAACACACACACACACACAGACACACACACACACATCTCGTGCCCTGTCGACTTCCCGTGTGCTGGCGCTCCCGTTGCTGCCTGGTCGCAGCGGGTGTGAGCAACAGTTGGACTGACAGCCAGGTGAGAGAAGGAAGTATCGATGGCTACGTCACCAGCTAACTGTCACCAAGGCCACCACTTTGCCATGACAACAAGGAATCTCATCACTATGGTAACTCAAAAAAAACTTTTTATGGAAGTGACACTGAGGAAATGAAGGTCAATTAAAAGACTGCAGTTCTATTAATAAAAACATAAACAGGAAGCTTGTTTGCATTATTCTCCATTGATGTTTCTTATAAATAAAAGAATTAAAATGCAGATTTAAGTTTGATCTGATGTTGAATCTGCAGTGTGAGAGAACTTCTTCATTACTGGAAATATTTATTCCGGAAAGGCAACTTTTAAACTCAGTGGGGGGAGAGGGGGATCATTTGATGAAACCAGCAGGGTTTCATTGGGTGTGACAGTAAAAAAGCGGCTCCCTGCAGGACTAGCAGAGCATCTTCGCTGTTTTTCAGCCTCATCCTTGAGACATCAGCTAGAGTTTCCCCTGAAACAAACTTTCAAACTAATTTGAAAAGGTTTGAGGCTAAATACGACCTCTGAATAGATGTTTTTAAGAGCAAAAAAAAAAGGAAAAAAGACGCATCTAATGCCTTTATTTTCTTTCTCTTTACCAAACCTGGCCCCTGTTTCACATCATTCTAAAGACAAGGTTTACTGACACATTCAGGATTTATTTAAGCAATACTTTAGCACCTGATTGGTCATTTCTGCAGCTGACCCTGTTGCGTCTGTATTTATGGCGGTTCTCTAAGATTCAGGAAGACCTGCTGTAAAATATGAAGCTTTATATCAAGACATTTACTGCTGATTGCACCAGAATCTGCTGTCTGGAAATATCCTGGTTATACATTTTGAGCCTGATGTAGCAGTGAGAAGGGGATGCCAGGGAAAGCAGAGAGAATTTCTCCACCTGTAGGCATTTAATTCTTAATGGGGGCGGAACGATACAAATATCAACCAGAAACACCCAGAGTGCAAATCTTTTGCTAATGATTGTGGGTTAGAAGCTCTAATGGCTAAATTAATCCTATCTCACTATATACAGTAGAGAATCCTTTAAAAGATTCCTGGATGTTGGTGGTAACAGACAGACAAACAGACACCACCGAAAACGACCTCCACCTTAGCGAAGGTAACAACATATATCGATACCAACGTTGGTATCTAGCGTGATAACATCAATACCTTAATGTAAGGTTTGAATTCTATCAGAATTTCATAAATCGGGAGGATAAATGGTTTTTTGGTGGAATATGTTCACAGCCACGGGCACCTGCCTCTCTTGCTGAGACAAGGCCAGATTTGGATTTAAACATTTTAAAAATAACTTTCTGGACTCCCAATTTTAAAAATCCTAACTATGAGGCTTGATATCTATCACAAAACCTCATAGATAAGGAGGATGTGAGGTTTTTGGTAGATTCGGTTCACCTCAGTGACAAGGTACCCACATGCCCAAAATAAGCCTCTCTCGGTGAGATTTTGCCATTTTCAGATTTTCATGGTGTAAGTAATAATTCAGCTGTTTATGCGTGAATGTGTTTAATAATTAATGTGTTAATTCCACAGATGCATTCTTTGCTTTAACGCGTTTATTTTGACAACCCTACTGGTATCTGTATCGGTATTGGTATCGGTATCGCATCTGTATCTGTATTGTATTGGTATTGGTATTGGTATCTGTATCAGTATCTGTATCAGTACTGGTATCTGTATCTGTATCGGTATTGTATCTGTATTGATGATACTAGCCTTTTATTTCCTTGGTATCAGATCAACCAGAATCATTGTAAAAATGACCTGATCTCTTCCATCATATATTTTAACACTGGTCTTAATGTTACAAAGTTCTTTAACACCATAAAATCCTGCACTTTTCAAACTGATTTTTATGGATATTTTACTGGACCCTTGCTGATGTAACAGGAGGGTTTTTGTTTTAACATCAGCTACTACTGGAGTACAGCAGGGCTTCAAAGATAAATCGAATTTGCAACTGGTCTGAAATAAGTGTTCACTGAAACCACAGTTATGGTAGTCTGGACTGGTGTACATCATTCTCAGACTGAGCAGGCCAATCAGATCAGTTCCGTTTCTGGATTATAACCTCATAGTAATTATTCTAATCTAATAAACGTGGCTTTAAATGAACAAAAGTGACGACAATGTCTGTAAGACGCTTTAACAGACGATGTTGGAAATATATATCGTAGCTACCGAATTTTGTCTGGAGCTAACATGATAGATGAGACTTATTCTGAATGATATTTTCCGGTCTTCATGCTGGCTTTCTAAATCCTCCACATTCTGAGATGTGATGTTAGCCTGTGAGGTGTTTAGCTCTCGGCTCTGGCCGTCTGTATGACAGCAGCAGAAATATGATTTCAATTTTCCAGGACTCAGGGCAAAAGATAAAAGTTTCATTTAGTCCCCAGGCTGGAAGAGCCTGAGCACCACCTGAGTGGCGAGGCAACGAAGATGCCATGAAGACGAACCTCGGCAAGGAGACAAGGGAGGAAAGAAAAGAGAAAGATGGGCTGAGGGGACTTATATCACTGGAATAATCATTTAAACCAAGGATGAAGTCAGTCAGGATACTGACCCAGAGACAATGTTACTTCACATCCCCTCTGATTACATTCAAAGAATTTAATTTGTCGTTAATTAATTTCCCACACAATTTCTGGTATTTACTCGGAAAAGAATCTATTGACGATCAAAAACATTGTCTTTAAATCTAAAAAACTGTTTTAATTACAACCATAAATACAAACAGAAGGTTTACTGCTTTGATTGTTGGCTGCTTCTAAAGACAACTTTATTGATCCTAAAAGGGGAATTCATTTGTAGCTCACCCACAGCAATCGACAATCAGTCAAGAAACAAACAAACAAATGGTCTACATCAGCTCCAGCAGTCCAAACTGATAGAAAAATAAGACCAGAATAAGTTTGACCAAAAGAAGATAAAAGTCCAGGCTAAAGTTCCAGATCATTTAAAAGCCTACTGTCAGAATAAAAGACCTGGGGAATTGATTCGTCTTGCTGAATGGAGCACGGTAGCGGCAACAACTCTTCAGCCGTAATGTGATGGGATTACCTGATGATTGCAATGGCCAGAGACTCCCAGAGTTAACTCAAGTCTCTCAGTTTGACTCCAGTTATCTTTACAATGTTGTTCAGGCCATTCCTGTCCTTAACAGAGTCCATAAAACAGAGAGATAAAAGAAAAAGTTGAAAGACTCCAGCTTCCTCCATAAGTAAACTCTCTACTGGCTCCTTTTGACCACAGACTCTGTGTTAACATCAAATTTCAATGTAAAATCCAACATAGAACCCAGGACTCAACAACCTGAACATCTTCACTATGGATGATGCTTACTTTGTGATCACCATGTCTGAAATCAATGATCACATCCTTTGTTTTATTGGTGGTAATATCCAGACAGCTATCATCACACCAGCTAACAAATGCATTCAGAGCAGGACCGTGATCAGACTCAGAACCAAAGAGCAGACAGGAGGACAATGTCCTCAGAAAATGTGACCATATATCTGTTCTCCTGGGAAGATCTGCGGCTGTCTGAGAACATAATGAAAGACACAGATTTACTGGACTATTAACAAGAACCTTGAACCCTTCATAAGAAAGTTTAAATTAAGCATTCAAAGCTGATCTGGGAGTTTAAAATGAGAAAAAAGTGGATCAGGCTGCATTTTATCAAAAGCAGAAGAAAAGTCAGCAAATAAAAGCCTCATAGATGCTTAGACAGAGAATTCAAACTAAACAGTTTTTTCATCTTTGACACCTTCATAGTCTGATAATCAAACTGCAGAGGGTCGAGCTTCTCCTCAGGAAAAGAAAACAATCCTTTAAATGATTTAATGACGGAGGAAGTCAGTGCAACAGGTTCTGAAATCATTGATCTTTGGAGGGATTTGTTTCGGGGATAAGAGTAAAGGGGCTACAGATGGTTGGGATCTGTCTAAGATCTGCACACTTCTGAAAGAGATTAGTGAAAACTCTACCGAGCTGATCAGTACAGCGATGCTGCCTTCCTCATCTTCATGCTTTTAAACAGGACCCGGTCTCGTGAAATTATATTATCATTATTATTTTATTACAAAGGAGACGTTTCAGCCTGGACGTCAGAGCGTGACGGGAGGAGGGGACACATGCAGGGAAAAGAGGTCAGTCCTACCTGCGAGGTGACAGTCGTCGTTGGAGCCTGCAGAGTCCTCCTGATTGGGGCTGAGTGGGGGGCTGGCGGGGGGGCTGGTGCTGAAGCTGGCGTAGCCCAGGGAAGAGCTTACCTCACTGGGCTCACAGCTGTGGTTGACCGGCCTCTGGACATCTAGGGACGAGGACAGAGAGGTGCGCTGTTTGGGCTGAAGTAAGACAGGAGAGAGAGGAGGAGAGCAGGTAAGAAAAAGAAAACTTTTCTTTAAGTTTTCTTAAGATTTATAAGATCAGGAGGTAAATCAAACAACAAAAGATGGGCCGACTAAAAATAGACACCAGCAGCTCGCAGAAACCGTTCAGGTTGTTAAACTCTTGCTGCATAAGTGAACATTAAACATGAAATATCCTAAAATATACACACATATAAGAGGACAACTTTCAGAAAACCTTCAGTGTTTTCTCTGGGACGCAAAACCTGAGCCTTGAGAGAGAGAAAGAGGATGAGAGAAGATAAAAAAAAGGGAATGGAAGTGGAAAGAAGAGATGGGGCTCTTTTATAAACAAGGTGCATTTGAAGTGGCCTTTGAAATAGTCTGAATTAAACCGAGATGAAAAACAAGCCAAACAAGAGCAAGTGGAAACCGACAGAAAGACAATGAGGAAAAGGGAAATAAAAAGAAAGAAGAAGGGGTGAAGCATTTTCAGCATGACATGAGGAGGCAGGTGCGGCGCTGTTACCAAGGACAAATGGAGACAAAATCAAAAAGTCAGGTGGGAAGCGGAGTTCATGGTGATCAAAGGGAAAGAGAGAAGAATAGAAAGGGAATAAATGATGGAAACAGGAGGTGAGAACAGGAAGAAATTGACATGAAAGATTAAAAAGGCAACAACATTGTTTCTGCAATAACTTAAAGATTTATATTGATTGCACAAAATGACTGGCTCCTGAAAAACCCACAAAAACTCCAGATATCATGATATGAACCAGAAACATGAGACCCCGTTCCCAAACGATCCATTTTTACCTCCTTTCTGATGACGATCCCGAATGTGCTTACTTATTAGCAAAAATACACTTATTCCAAGCTATAACACCAATATAAAATATCAATAACTTTACTTTTTTATTTAAAATGCTTATTCATCAGCTCTTATTTGCAGCGTACAGCTGATTGTTTTCTGTCCAGTGTCGGGAGTTGCACAGCTCCGAGCAATCTGGAGAGCAATCTTGTCTTTGCAACATCAACAACAAAAAAAACACAAAAGCTTAATGAAGTTATCTCTGGGCAATTTAGAGCAAAAGTTAAATAATTAAACATTTTTTCTTTTAGCTAAACTAAAGATTGCTTTATTTTTAACAAACATAATAATTGGACAGATGAAAAGTAAAAAAATTTTTTTTATCAATTCTCCGCTTTATTAATACTAACTTGTGTTGTATTATACGTCGTTGGAAAGCCAGATTAGTTCCCTTTACAACAAAGTATAGCTTGTAAGGATCCTGCTTCTGTGGAATGAGGAACACAGGGAAATATGTGGGTACACTGCAAAAAGTTAGCTTTCAAAAACAATTTAAAAAAGTACAAAATAAGAAAATAAATCTGCCGACAGAACAAAACAAAACAAGAGAAAATGTCAAACCTCACTGAAGCAGCGAATACTTTAAAATTAGAATTTTCTTTCATTGATACAAACAGAATATATGAGACTATATTTCTTGTCCTTTGAAATAAAAAATCCCTTTGGAAAAGCAATTTTACCCTTGTAGTGTTGGTTTGTTATTATTAATATTCAAATATAAACTTATAAAAGGTAATAAAATATAAATAAAAAGCCTTAATATCTTAATAAATGACCAAAATCCTTGTGCAAATATGACTTTCATCTAAGATATTTCCTCTTACTTAGATTTCCATTTTGTAGAAAAATGTGCCAAAATCCCCAGTAATATTCTCACTTTTTTTTTTTTTTTTTTACGTTTTGTGTTTTAATTTGACATATAAATACAAACCAAATCCACATGAACAGAGGAGAATTCAGTCCAGCCTGTTTTTTGTGTTTCCTCCCCTCTCAACAGTATGAAAAAATCACGCTGCAGCAGCAACCAACAGAGACCGGGGATGTTTAAAGGACCAATGCATCAACCAGACAAGATCACAACAGCCCAGAGAGGCATCGGGGAATAAAGACAATGATGCATGAGCCCAACAGGGAATCAGTCTGAGTGGGCACAGGGAGGGCGGTTACACAATCCAGCTGACAAAAATATGTATTCTTTTCATTTATCTTTTTATTGGACATCGGTCATGCTACAAAACACATACACGCTCAAGCCAAATCCTTCTGGATTCCTGATGCTCACCGAAGCACTGATGATATGTGGTGAATAATAAGTGCATTAAACATCAATGTATTCAGCTGGAGCTCATAGAAACCGGATAAAACCGGTCATCAAATGCCGTTACATGACATGGTGTTACGTCGAGTCAGAGATGTGCAATGTTTAACGAGTTTAATTGTAACTTTAATATCTCCAATTCACTACAAAAACATCTCTTTATTGCACCACTTATCTGCCTCGTATGTGTACTTGGCCTCTGAGTCTTCTCTCTGAACTCGTGCTTATTAAAAACTTAAAACACACACACACACACACGTGTACTACATAACGTACTGCAGCTCAGTCTTCAGCATTAACAATGCAAACGGGTGACGGGCTAATGAACATGTCACGGCCGATTGGAAGGGGATTAATGAGCTTAGACACAGATGCACATGCAGTGACGACACACAGATTTACACACGCACACACACACCACCGCGCATCAGGCAGGCAGGTCCTCCACGCCCGACTGAACTTCAGCGGAAAGCGTTTTCCTCGATTGCAGCAGCATCCCCTGAGGGAACAACATGCCGTTTAACACCTCGCTAATGTGTCCTGCTGCTAATAAATAGCACACCCATTAAAAAGGTAATTCCACACCTAAAGCAAGGTGTGACGACTTCATGTTTGCCTGAATGATAATGCGACACCAAGCAATTATGGGCTTATTTATGGAATGTAAAATATGGGTAGGAGATCCGATGTTTTACAGTAAAGAACAAAGCTCAGCAGAAACTATATTTATTATGCAAACTGTGTATTTTTACTGCATCAAATAAAAAGGGGCTAAATATGTCTGCTTTCATTAAGTCTCTTTTGTTATCAGCAGTAAAATACCACGCGCAGGGAGCTGGGAGGTAATTGTTTTAATGATGCTGACTGCTGTAATTGATATTTTCAGATGATGGAGCAACTTTTCCGTAACGATGCCGGAGACGGACCGCTGCATGTGCCTTTTGTTGTCCTCGTCGTTTCTTCTTTTGTTTGATTTCACCCGTCAACAGGAAGACGTAAACACACACACGCAGATGGGAAGATGTGTGTGTGTGTGTGTGTGTGGTGGGGACTACAGCTCATCATTCTACTATTCACGTCCCACTTTCTTCTTTTCCCAACATATTTACCTCCGTTTTCTCCCTCTACAATCACTTTTAGAAGTTTTTTTTTTCCCTCAGAGCCTCTTGGCCCTGACACATTTTGACAGATACGTTGACACTTTTGCAAAAGCCCCTCATCCAGGCTCAAATTCACCTCCTGTGCTAAAGCGTAACGTCTCATCTCTCCAGACACACACGCTCCATCTGCAATCACTGAAGTGCAATAACTTCCTGTGCACTCATCCTTCCACTAATCAAAATAGATGCTGTCTGAGAAGTCGCTGACTCGCTGGTTTACAGATCGTTCAGCTTTTTGTTGGAAAGAAAGAAAGAAAGCAAAAGAAAAGCAAGAAAGAAAAACTGCTTCAAGTATAATTGTTACCGTTGTGAGTCCCATTGAATGTGTTATAATGAGCACCGGATAAATAAAATCAGCCCTTTTTCTTTTGATTAAACCGTACGTGGAATGTGAGATGTCTGGCATTGAGGAGATGGCGGCCGGAAAGGTTACATTTTGAATTTCATGGCAGCAACTCATCTGAAATCTCCCATCTTTATTAATTCTTTACATGATAGAGCTATTACCTGCAGGTGGATTTCAGGGTGAACTGTGTTCACAGATTTCTGGAAGTCTTCCTGACTCCATGCAGTGATTTAGACAATCATGTCTGTTTTTACTGCAGTGCTGCCTGAGGACCAAGATAACCAGCATCCAGTTTGACCTTCCGTCTTGTCCCCTGCCCACAGAGATTCCTCCTCATTCTATGAATCTTTTCGTGATGGTATACTTTGGAGATGGTGGGTCTTTACAATTTCATGTTGAGGGAAATTTTTCTGAAATTGTTACACGATTTGTTTGTTGCAGGTAGCTGAACTTCGGCCCGTCTTTACATCTGAGAGGCCTTATTTCTCTGAAATGTTCCTTTTTTTCAAAGGTAATTCATAATCAAATGCTCCTCACGTTGTTTTTGATTCGTGCCAATTACTTTGCCTTTTCCAGCCTTTTGTTGATCCTGTTCCAACTTGTTACAGACGTGCTGCTGCCATCAGATTCAAAATGAGCTCATATTTACTATAAAATGGTAAAATGTCTCAGTATCAACATCTGATATGTTGTTTATGTCCTACTGGGAATAAAATATGGGTTGATGAGATTCACAATTCATTGCATTCTGTTTTTTATTACAATTTTTAAAACAACCCAATGTATTTGGGAAAGATAAGGTTTCCAACTATTCTAAAACCAACCATATGACTCCCGAAGGAAAATTACATCCAAGTGGCTGGATGGTGAATGGATAGAAAGAATAATGGTGCCTGCTGACAGGCTGACAGTTTCAGCTGTGAGGAAAACAACACAGGTGCAACAGTTCCCACACCCACAACCTCATTCCTCTTGTATTTACTTACTTCACATGAATCCGTTTCATTTTGTCCACGGGAAGCCGCTCAGCTTCATCTGCCAGAATTTTCCTTTTTGCTCATTTTCTGCTTTAAAATCTCAAAGCTGTTTTTTTTCTACCACATCTATAGAGGCTTACAATTTAAAATCCAGTGGCGAGGCCAGCCGAGGCTACCAATCCTTTCGGCTCATAACTAATGATGCTTTATTGAAATCATCATAAATGCTACACACAAATCCTTTAAGACAGGTGCCAAATACCAGGAAATAGTTTAGAAATGCAACTCCCACAGGAGAGCTTTTAGCATTAGCCTGGGTCAGTTCAATTAGCAGTGTGGGACCCGGGTCTCTCCTGCGGGGCCACAGGCTGAGAAGTAAATCTCTGGAACCGCATATAGAAACACAAAACTCTCCCAGTCCTACCAGCAAGTTGAAAAAGGTTAAAGTGAAATGGAAAGAAAGAGAAAGAACCAGTTACACCGAAGAGATTTCTTCCTCTTCTCTCCTTCCTGCCACCTCTCCCTCCATCTGAATGCATCACAAACATGTAAATGTAAACATCTCCTGCTGATGCGTGTGTCCAAACTAACGAGCTCTCAGCAGCAACGTGTCTGATGATGTGTCGGCTGAAGCCTGCGATAACTTTACAAGATCCAAAATATAATAAATATAAAGAATCATTGATCAAACTGCCAAGTAACCGATCATTTAATTGACATTGGTCCAGTAACGGACAGACATTTAATCTACTTATTGCTCTCATGCAGAGCCGGCCCTCGGCATAGACCAGGGTCCTCGAGGGATGCTGTCCTGCAGGTTTTGGATCTTACTGCAGCACACCTGGTTGTGTATTGCCTACCGTGTGTAATTTTGTGTGAAGCCTTATTTGCAGAGTAAACAAAGGTTGAAAGCATGAAAAAAATGTCATTCATCCATCTTGAATTTTCCTACATTCATCATCATCAACCACCAATAACAACGTGATGATGCACCAATGTTGCATACCTCAACTGCAGTGAGCTACAGCTCTACATTACATTTATTTTATATTAAATCTAACACTAAATTCACCCACACACACACTACTATTCATTCAGTTCTGTCTGTCCCATCCTGTCTTGCATTTGGAAGAAAAAGTTGTTTGAAATAATTTTTTAAAAACTAGATTAATTCCCTGCATTGTCATGAAATCATTAGCAGACATAAATTAAACTAAGTGAGCTTCCTGAGGTTCCCAAGCCGTTCAATGAGTAATAATGTGGAGGCCTTGCTAAAGGGTTGTTTCACTCCACCAGTTCAGGAACTACTCAGTTTTTTTTGCCAATTCATTTTTAACCAGTCAATTAGCTGCTGGCTATCCTTCTTAATGCTCTGCTACTGTTCCAGGTGTAACAGCTGTTTCTTTCTCGGTACATGGAGCGTTTTGTCTGAATCTGAGCAGCCTCAACCTTTGGTAAACAAAACTGTAAATATACGTTACTGTCAAGCATCAGATCAGATCAGATTCATCTGCTTTTCAGTTTGTTCATGCGCATTGTGTTTGTGCCGATGTGTTTTGAAAGCTTAGCCGGTAACTGCAGGTAGTACCAGACTCAGTGACAGAGCCGAGTGAATATACAAAGGAAAACAAAATATATACGTTTTAGAAAGACTGATGAGCCCAGCTTCTTTAACTTCAGCTCCATGAAATATCCAATCAAATCTTTTGCCAAGAATGCAAACAAAACATGGCTGGTTAAAGGGTTTTTATGGTTGGAGTATCAACATTCAGAATTGAAATGCTGGAGGGGGCAAAGAAGCCTCATCTGTTGTGACGTTTTATCTATTCAGTTTTTCTTTCCTCCCTGCAGCGATTCAGCATCAGGCAGCTGCAAACCAAAGAAGTGGGCAGTCAGAGATTAAAGTAAAATTCAATACTGCCATGCCACTAAAAGAAAAAGGCAGCAGTCTGGAGGTTTGTGTTATATTCTAAACTCTACAAAAATATAAATTGCATTTCTTTGCTTTGTTTATTATCTTCAAATTCCCTTAAAGTTAAATAAGGCCACTATAGCATGGGCTATAAAAGGGGTTGAGAAAAATAGGAGACCTTTACACCCCCACCAAATGGTTTATCAATTCAACATACCTCATTACCATTTCCTCCAACATTGTGCATCTTCTCAATACAAAAACTAATTGCTAAGACACCTTTAGAGAGACAGGATGCATGGAGAGGGGACCTATGAAGGCATTTTGATGGAAGAGTGGAAGGAAGCATGTACCAAAGCACAATCAAGAACTACTAAGACTTGACTGAAATGACTGCAACATAACTGGTTGATGCAACTCCAGATAAACTCAACAGATATAACAGGTAATACCTGATATCTGTACTTAAAAAAATGACAAAATCTCTAGCAAGAGTTAAAACAGTGCATCCCTATAGCCCCACAGCCGTTGATATTAGGCTTATTACCCCAAAAATATGAGGATTACAATGAAATGAGTGACAGCTTTATCACGGAAAGACATCAAAAGACCAAAAGTTCCTTTAGAGAAAATTCCGTATACAATAAAACATCAAATCCCCCCCCCATCCTCTTTTTTGATGCAACAGGAACAGACTTGACACATATGATGGAAATTCCTGGGGATGTGTAAATTATTATGCTCCTCTGCAGTAACCAATATATTGGAAACGTGTTTTTAGATTAAAACGGAGTAAAACTCATTAACCTGATCCCCGACTGTGAACAGAAATAAATTGGGTGGGGGTTAGTTTTGTGTAACGTGTGGAACTTTGTGTGTGTGTTTATTTCTTTCCATGTTGCGGAGACAATAAAAAGAATGTCGGTAAAAAAAAAAAAAATCAGCTATGCTCATGCAGAAGCTTCGGTGGACATCAACATCCTCTCACATTAAAGTCGGAGCATGAAGAAATGTGTGTTTGCATGACTCGTTGTGTCTGATGTGACCATGTGATTGTCTGAGATAGTATCTTCACTCTCTGTTGGCTCGAACACGAGATCCATCATGGGTTCTCTACAACCACGAATGCCTCATAGGATGGGGTGATTATTCAAATGACACACACACACATTCACACACAAGCAGTAAAAGTAGGACACCGAGCCAGTGGGCATGAAACTGATAACCCCATGACGCAGTGCAGCCATCTAAGTCCATCCTGTCTTTTCATGTCTTTCATCTCTTCTGTGGTTCAGATCCCATCTGGCCATGAACGCCATGAAGATCTTGTGGAGATCCAGCGTGTTCAGATGACAGTTTGGACAAGGAGCAAAGGATGTAGACATGAAATTAACCCAGAGATGAAGCCTGTGGACTTCAGTCAGCATAGCGCTCGCTTTGTAAGGCTGCAGGATTAGAAGTCTGGGAGTCGAGTAATCGCTGTGGAAGCCGGATTTAAAGAGCAAAGTTACTCAGAAAACACTTCACTTAAAGTTAGGGTGGATGATCCTAGAAAAACAGTTCCAGGAGCGTTTTTTTACTATGTTGCTTAACATCCCCTTCACACCCCATAAAAATAAAATATTTTAGTCACCTGTGGAACGGACAGGACTGAAAAAACATCATCCAATCATTTTTAAAGGCCCGTTCTAAACGATTGGATGGTGAGCTGCTATTCCTCCCGACCCCCTCTGCGCGTTCCCCTTTTTGTGCATGAATGGTGGACATATTTCTACTTGATAGGTAGTATTATGTCTACTATTATGTCTTTATGACTTTTGGAGAAAACCATGGGCAGACGGGGGTCAGCGGTTTAAAAATAAAAAAGCCGGTGGAAATCCCCAAGGACGGATTATTAAACTGTGCTCTCCGTTTTGCAACCCCTGCTCACGGTTTCATAAACTTTTGCAATCCGTGCTCACAGATTATTAAACTGTGTTCAGTTCGTAATCCGTGGGCACACAAAATGTCCAAAGACCTCAGTTTAGTTTCGAGACGACCAACGAGGCTAACGAGGGTGTTATATTAACGTGTTATATTAAACTTTTTATCTCAGCATTGAATTTTAATGCATTAAATCACAGATCTGCAGTACGTGTGTATGACAATACGAGCTGCGGGCCGTGGAATCCAAACCCTCAACTCAGATCCCTGGGCAATCTGTGCACGCATGGATTGCACACAGAGAGCACCGTTATGTACCCATGCGCACAGATTTCCACAGGCTTTTTTTTCTTTTTGAAACCGTAGGGGCTCGGTAGTAAACATCGATGCTGCTCAGCGCTCCTGAACCCTCGGGAAGAAGCGCGTTCCTCCGTTCTGGAGGCGCGGCTTTAGGGGGAAAACTGAAGAAAAGGGTTTGGACTTTTGAAATGTGTATTTTTAAAATGTAGCTCGCTCGAACCGTTTTTCCAGGATCTCCTGCCGAACCTTTAATACAACACTATGACAGAAAGCTTCTTGCAGAGGGACGGAGAGCTGTATGCTGCCGTAATGCATTCATTTTGTCCAAAAGACACCAATCTGAGTTCATTTTATTGATTGATTTGATGAAGAATTGCAGATTTTTCCAGCTGGTTGTGAAATACCAGCGAAGCGTTTTATCCTCAGAGATGGTCACTGCGTTTACATACAAGGAAGAATGTTCTTTACTTCTGCTGAAACATCATTAATATCATAATACAGATTACAGGAAATACAAGGAACCTCATGGACATACAACATTGTGTGTGTTTTCCTGTGTATGAGTCTGAGTGTTGGACGTACACAGCGAAACTGCTCAAACTGCCAGCGGGAGCACTAAAATGAAATGAAATGCATTCTTCAGTATTAATTATGCACTATAAAATTGAACTCTGGTGCTTCTTGATTATGTGCGCTTCAAGCCGAGTGGAGGCCCGCTGGGCACCGCATGCCATCCCTCCACACACATTAGTTAACATGCCAAAGATAGGTCCACGATAACGGAGGGAGAGGTAGAAAAACAAGAGGAGGAAGAGACGACGTCAGGGTTATTCAAGGACTTTCAAGGAGTTGGAGGATGGTCAGGCTGAGAAGATGTTTTCATGTCATCATCTGCTCCCAAAAACTCTTCATTTTCATCAGGAAACGTGGATTTACAGTTGACTTTTAATTACAGACACTGATTATGCAGCTGGGAAGGGTAGTTTCTTCTCCCTATGTGTGTGTGTTACGTCACATCACCCTCTCATTGAGAAAACTGCCTTTAATTATCAAGGTGCAAAACATCCATGCTGTGCTTGTGAAGTGAGAGGAACTAATGAAGCAGACTTGTTGCGTTTGAATCGCTGCGTTGACTCCAGATTATTCATGATTAGTGACATTTTATTAATTTGTTCTGTTCAGGCTGAACAGGTCGGATACAGTAGGAGACGTTTGGGGGGGGGGGG
>JBBBVU010000025.1:18619579-18629939 GCA_037177055.1 Atherinosoma microstoma
TGATCTGAATCCGAGTGGTGTTCTGTTGCTGGACTTCTGTGCTCGTCATGGATTGTCCATAACGAACACCATGTTCAAGCATAAGAGTGTCCATATGTGCACCTGGCACCAGGACACTCTAGGCCGCAGTTCCATTATCAACTTTGTAGTCGTATCGTCGGATCTGCAGTCTTATGTCCTGGACACTTGGGTGAGGAGAGGGGCGAAGCTGTCAACTGATCACCACCTGGTGGTGAGTTGGCTAAAATGGTGGGGTAGGATGCTGGTCAGGCTTGGCAGGCCCAAATGTGTTGGGGGGGTCTGCTGGGAGCGTCTGGTGGAGTCCCCTGTCAGAAGGAGCTTCAACTCCCACCTCCGACAGAGCTTCAACGATGTGCTGAGTAAGGCAGGGGACAATGAGTCCGAGTGGGCAGTGTTCCGCATTTCCATTGTTGAGCCAGAGATGTGGCCATAAGGTTGTCGGTGCCTGTCGCGTCGGTAATCCCCAAACTCATTGGTGGACACCAACAGTGAGCTAAAGAAGGAGTCCTATGATACATTTTTGGCCTGTGGGACTCTGGAGGCAGCTGACAGGTATGGGTAGGCTAAGCGTCAGAAACTCGGACATGGGAGGAGTTCGGAGAGGCCACGGAGAACGACTTCCGTACAACTTTGAGGATGTTCTGGTCCAACATCCAGTGGTTCAGGAGGGGGAAGCAGTGCTCCGTCAAAACTGTGTACAGTGGAGATGGGGGGGCTGCTGACCTCGACTCGGGGACGTTTTGGGTCGGTGGAAGGAGTACTTTGAAGACTTTTCAGAAGAGCAAGTAGAGCCGGGGACCTGGGGGCGGGCTTTCCTATTTCTGGGGTCGAGGTAGCTGAGGTGGTTAAAAAGCTCACCGGTGGCAAGGCCCCGGGGGTGGATGAGATCCGCCTGGGGTATCTTAAGGCTCTGGATGCTGTGGGGCTGACTTTGTTGACATGCCTCTACGGCATCGCGTGGTCATCGGGTACAGTGCCTCTGGATTGGCAGACTGGGATGGTGGTTCCTCTCTTTACGAAGAGGGACCTGAGGGTGTGCTCCAACTATAGGGGGGATCACACTCCTCAGTCTCAGCCTCTACCTGGTAAGGTCTATGCGGGGGTCCTGGAGAGGAGGGTCCATCGGATAGCCGAGTCTCAGGTTGAGGAGGAGCAGTGTGGCTTTCATCCTGGTCGTGGAACAGTGGACCAGCTCTATACCCTCTCCAGGGTCTTAGAGGGGGCATGGGAGTTCGAACAACTAGTCTACATGTGCTTTGTGGACTTGGAAAAGGCATTTGACCGTGTCCCCCGGGGACTCGTGTGGGGGGTGCTCCGGGAGTATAGAGCACCGGACCCTCTTGTACAAATTGTCTGGTCCCTATATGACCGGTGTCAGAGCTTGGAGAAGAGTGATGCACAAGCTGCTGATTATGGACGATTCTTCAAATAAAGCTTAATTAATATCTTCAGTAGTTCCCAAGCAATTGTCCCTGAGGACCCCCTCAAGCTACTACCAATAAGGTGTGGACCCGTCCCATGTCCCATGTTGAAACAATGCTTAGTTTTATGCTATTATTAGCTGCAAACTAAAAATGACGCATTTTGGCTCCTTGCCTTTGATAAAACCAAAGTTAAGCTAATTACCAACATATAACCTTATATATATACCTTACATATAACTTTTTCCTCTCTTCTTTTCTACAAAGTAAGAACAGATCTTCTGCACTGTGACATTTGTCAGACATGTCTCATTAATGTCTCTTTTCGGGCTCCCAAAACACTTTTTACAGTACATTTTACAGTACTTATACTCTATATTTCATTTAAAATGATTGAATAATTCATCTTCATTATCATAAGGCATTCTCGCCTGAGATGTCCATCCTTACTACATTTGCTCTTTGCATTTGACATAAAGTCAGGCTGCTCTGTGGTCTGTTACATGACAAATAATATGGTGTCCTGAATTTATGCATAAAGTACAAAGATAAAAATGTTCCCCGTGGCTCTCATATAACCATATATGATATCATTACTCATCTCTTACTGTTGGAGGGAGTTATCTTTTATATTTCCATATTTATCTTTATGGTGGCATATTTCTAACTTGTTTATTCTATTATTCATAATAAACATCACATCCCTGTTTTCCTTTTCCAAAGCCCGCCTCCTCTTCAGTACATTAATATGTATATGTTGTATGGATTTATAAAGTCATTGTTTATATGGTCCCTCTGGGAGTACTTATTTATTGTAGTTAGGTTTAAGTATTTCCACGAAGTACTCTTTATTCTTCATTCAAATAAAGAAAAAAACATAGAATAATAAAAACTATGCAAACTTTAGAGGCTGTGAAACATTCAGGTGCAAAATACTTTACTTAATTTGAATAAATCGATCTCTTCTCACGGATTTGTTCCTGCATCTTTATTTAGTTGCATTTTTAAGCTCCTTTTGCAAAAGTGCTGCAAAGCCAAAAATGTCCACTTCTGCCTCAGAGTTTGTCACCGTTTTCCATCCTATTTTCATGTTTTAAGCAGCCTGACTGCAGACAGAGAGACACAATCACACACATCTGTCCTGCAGGGATGCAGGGACAGCTTCACAGCGTGCTCTCGTATCACTCAAACATGCCGTCTTCATGCATGTCTGTACAGAGACACAGCAGGTTTTTTCCTGAAGGAGGTTCAAGTACAAAGACACATATAGATTTTATACGTATAAAAAGAAAGTGCCTGGAGATGACTTGATGATTAATGTGGATACAAATGGATAAATGAGAAGCTGTAAGAGTGAGAGAGAGACAAAAGGAAAGGTTCAACAATGGGATAAATATAGATTGAGATTGAGGTTTTGTCCTGTTGAGAACATAAAGCCTGTCAGGACTGAAGCTTTGATGATGGATGTGTGTGCGTTTGCTACTTTCAAACCCGCCTTGGGCTCACACACACTGAGAAATACACTTCTCCTTGCCAAAAGATATATCATATCATTTCCCAACGTATCATTTCCCAGGTTATACTTATACATGTGTATGTGTGAGGCAGCATGACCTCTAAAAAAAAACGTGTAAAAGTGAAATGTTTCAAACGCTTCGGAGGATCGGGATATTTTTGCAAGCCAACTTTTAAAGACTACAGTATGTGTGCTGATGCAAAGCCCGGATTCTCACGAATGTATTGCTGTGTGCATCCAAAAGCAGCTGCAGAGCTCATTACTGCAGACATGCAGCAGTGTGTGGAAGAAGAGGTGTGTGTGGAGGGCGTTCAATCAGCTGTCTTCGTACTCCTCTAAAAAGACAAAGCCGCTGAGATGCGTTCTTCTGCCTGCCAGTTCTGCTTCTATGCCACGCTGACAACTTTTCATACAGACTCATATAAAACTGAGAGGGTTTCCTCACATGGACTTAAAGGAAGGCGCAATCAACCTCAGATTAACATGTGGAGGAAGTGCAGCCCACTCCTCTTCAAGCTGGTTCAGTCCGTGGAGGTTTGTTTGGACGCATTTATGCACAGCTCTCACCGTTTCAATCAGTCTGAGGTCTGGACTTCAACTGAACCACTGCATCACCTTTATTTTTTACTTCATTTCTGGTGTAGATTTGCTGCTGTAGTTTGGATATTCGTCCCTTTTTCTGAGGCTTTTTTAGCCAAGCGTTAGTCGTCACACAGATGGCATCAGAACTGTCTGAAATGTTTTCCACAGTAGAATGATGGACTCCAAACTGTTAATAAATGGCTTTATGACCCCTCTGAGCAGCAACAGTTCCTTCTCTAAGATCATCTTTGATGTTTTTCCTCCTTTTGTGAACACACCCGAATGCTCCAAACCAGCAGACTGCTGTCTAGCGATGAGCATATCGATACTTTGGAGTCGATACTTCGATACCAGCCAGTCAAAGTATTGGAATCTATACTTTTTTGAGTATCGAGACACCTCTCTGCTGATGAAAAACATGCCTTTTTTTAAGAGGTTTAAGCAATAAAACTGCAAATGAAGCCACAGTGTATTTCTTGACGTGTCACATGATTATGGCAGCCTAGATGTCATGATGATTCTGCTACTGTGAGCGATAATATTTTGTTTGGATATCTTACTGGTTTAATGAAGGTTATTGCGCATTATGATTTATTATATTACTCATATCAATATCATGTGTTTTATTTTCCATTAAAATTGTACTGTACCGTCCTCTTCCGCTTATCCGGGGTCGGATAGCGGGGGCAGCAGCCTGAGCAGGGAAGCCCAGACTTCCCTCTCCCTGGCCACATCAGCCAGCTCATCCGGGGGGATCCGGGGCGCTCCCAGGCCAGCCGAGAGATGTAATCCCTCCAGTGTTAAAATTGTGAATAATCTTATATAAAACTGTAATCAAATTATTTTGTCTTTTAAAAAATATTTAATATTTAAACCTTCCCCTTCGAGGGGTAAAAATATATCGATATTGATATCAGTATCAATGAAAAAGTACCATAACCTAATGGTATCGTAGCGACATGAAAAATGTAAGTATCGCCCATCCTTAGCTAAAACTTCTAACTTATGATCAGTAAATAAGGTAGTTTGGATTGGTAGCACCTGGCTGGTTACACATTTCATTTCAAAAGTGTCTTGGTTTTTGTTCAATAAATAATGATCAACTCATATGACTATAACTGGCTAAACTCAAACTAACCCAGATAACTCATTTATAGGCTAACGTAACTGGAGATAGAAGAAGGAACCGGGTGCACAACAGCACTTGCAGTGATTTTCTTCGGCTGTAATGGTGATGACACTTTGCTGCTTTTCTTTCAACAAGTCAGTTGGCCTAAACCTTTTTAATGTCAAAGCCCTGGAGCAACTAGAGGCTGCCATTAGCCACTCCGAGCTCCCAGTGCCAACCAAAGTGGGATAAACGGGGTGAGACGCAGCAACATCACAGCTTTATCCTTCAGAGAGAAGTTAATGTGGGAGGGACAGTGATAAACTGCCTGAAGACTTTATTCAGAAATTCAGATGAGGCTACCCAAGCAGGGTTTTTTCCTTTTTAGTGTGTAAACCCACTCCTCTCCACCCATCCTCCCATGCTCCCTCATCCTTTACCCAGATACCAGACCAGCATGCTCTGTCCACATGTAGAATAAATCAAGTAAATCTGATTAATTCAAACCGACCTATCTGCAGCAGAATAGATTCCCTCATTTGAAACAAATCCATCCCAAACAGCTCGTATAATCCCAACTTAATGCACAAAATGACTGACTTAGAGCTCATTGTGTGGTAGGATTATGCTTGCGTGTCTGTACTCGGCATACTTTGTATTACAAACAACATAATTCCATTTATTTACTGTCAGAAATGGCAGCTGGCATGTCACAAAACAATTTGGTGCAATGGGATGCAACATTCCCGTAAATACTGCAACACGTAGGACTGTCTATGGAGGTGAGGGGAATCTTAGGACAAAACCAAAAAAAGAAGGAGGAACAGTAAGTCATCCAAGCAGCTGAAACATGAAATGTGGGGAATTATATTTAGTGGCAGCTTTTCTGGTGTTTCTGTGACAACCAGAATGACGGATGATGGAATTTGATAAAGCTGCTTTGATTGTTGGAGGCGGTTGAGAGCATTAGTGCCGTGACACTGCAGCAGCACAGGACAGGTGGATATCGGGAAGAGCTTACACTGCAAAAAATATCCAGTTTAACACATATGTAACCCTCCATTCAGCTATATGTGCTGTGAGTGCCTTCTGCTGAATGAATGGCACATGCTGAAGCAAAAGTCTGCTTAAATCTGCTAAAGACTTGAGGCTTAAGTCTTAGCAGTCGTTGGAAAGCAAGCTGGAAAGATTTGAAGCTCAAACTGGTGTTCACATGAGCTCAAACTGCTGGAGTTTTAATGATCTGTTGCAAAAGGCTGAGGGGTTTGTAATAGTTGAAAATCTGGTATGTTACTGGAAAAACTTGACTACAAATCAGAACAAGAAGAAAATGTGGTTTCTTTCCTCTAAATACTTGATTATGAATAAGATCATGGAAGTATCTCTGAAAATGATTCATGTGTTTTATCCCTGCAAGTTATTTTTACAAAGATACAAAAAGATTACTTGTCTGTGGACGATGTGTGTCATTTCTCCTGTTCTTTCTGGCAACATGCAAAATACCATATTCATAAATCTAAATTATCTCTTCACAAACCCTCTTTTAACTTTTTGAAAAGGAACTCAAATAATATTTTGAAAAATACAAAGCTGTCAAAATCACTAACACTTTATAACATTTATTGAACATATCTTCTACCATCTGATTCCCTGGTCATGTGTTAATCTATATTTCTTGCTGTACTGAGCAACATTTAATAAAGTTGATTTAAGAGAAAAAAACAAACAGTTAATAATATTTTAGGATTGGGGTGACATGTAGTTCCATTAGTTGTGCTACATGCACATGTACAGCAGGGCTCCTGGGTGCAGCCAGCCCAGGTTCAAGTCATTTTGCTGCATGTCATTGCACGCTATCTCGGAGTCCCTTTCTTATCCAGCTATTGTCAAATAAAGCCCAGAGTCCAAAAATACTTAAAAATATGATAGCGCACACATCTGTGACAAATTAGAGTGCAAATGCATGCATGTGGGTGGCTAATAAAGGATTATATAAAAAGAGAATTGCCTAAAACCATCCTGCACATCACATGTTCTAAGGTGGCGGAATCTTACAGAAAGTTTGCAATGTGGAGAATATTGAGTTTGCTGTGGAACTCACTAATTACACATGCTCGCTGACCCGCGGTGCAAATTGGGCCCTTAGCTCTGCCCACAAATCAAGGTTCTTTCAATCATTTTCAACAGCCTTAACATTTAAATTATACATGTGACAATCAGAGATTCATTTCCGTTTTTACTCAACCTGTTTTCATGGTTGATAAGTTTTTTTGTTTTTTTTCATGTAGTCCTCGGTGTGTTTGTCTTGTTTTTTGTGTACCTGGTCCTGGTTTTACTCGGCTCTTAGATGCTGATTGTCACACGAGTCCCTCCGTATATTCTGCCCTGTTTCCTTTGCTCTTTGCCAGATCATCAGCAAAAATGCATACGTAAAAAAACACACTTGTAGGTTGAGACATTGCTAGAAGGAGCTGCCTTGCAACACAAAACATTTAAACATCTTCCATACATCATTTCAGCCAACAGACAGAGCTTTTGGACTGAATATTCACTTAAAGGAAGAATATTTTTTGCAGTGTAATGCACCAAGTCTCCCCCTTTTCCTCTCATCCCCCCCCCCCCCCAAATGTTCCTGCATCATCACATCCTTCCTCTCAGAAGCAGATAGAGGGAGACTGACTCACACCCGTGTCCAATTATCCTGACATGTGACTGCACTCAGAGCAGGAATCCAGGATTTTCCCTTCTGCTGATTCATTAATGTAGATGTTTCAGTCTGAGTCGAGTCTGCTGAATTCCTAATCCGCCCAGACTTGTACTTCACTTTACTGGCTGTCTCTGCAACAAGAAGAGTGTCTGCAGCCTTCTAGGGTTCATGATGTATTCGTGGTCAATTTCACCTGCAAGCTTTGCCTCTCTCTCTCCCAGTGTCTCTCTCTCTCTCTCATTCGATCAGGTAACAGCAGAAAACAAACACGACACCCACACAGCTCACTTACGTCAGTGGAGTAATTTACCACCAACACACACTTAAACTGACATAAAACAACTAGCCTCCTGCTTCACACACACGACTCAGACTCTATAATTGACAGCTGAACTCTCCGCTGTCTTGCCGCCAATCACATCCAAGATTCAGCTCATAAACAGGGGACACAAGCCTCTACAGTACGACCTCTGTTGGCTCCAGTTGTTTGTTGGCGGGAGGTAACGAGGGAGATGTCACAAGCAAGACAGTTCCCATGGCAACATACAGGTGACTCACCAACCAGGGATGCAGTTGCCCTGACAACCTCTGGTGTGTAGCTTTGCCGAGTGAAAAGGAAGAAAACACTGTGGGTGTTTGTTGTCGTGGGTGATGGAGTAAAACAATGATGAGCAAACAGAATCCACCGAGAGGCCAGAGGGTGAAGGATTAGATCACACTGAATCCGCCGGTGAACTCGGATTTATGTTGCCAGGAAAGTAGAGAGATGAAAATAATCTGGATGACTTCTTAGCTGTGGCCGAATAAACAAAAACCAAAGTAACATTTCTCACTATTTCATAGGAGCATTCATTTTCAACGTGAGCACATCATAGACATAAAACAACCGAACATCGCCTTAAGAAAAAATAATGCTAATGGTTCCTTAATGAGCATTATGCTATGCTAGCGACGCTCTCTAAATATCTGCAGGGAGTTGTCACAGAGGAATTACCGTATTTTACGGACTATAAGTTGCACTTTTTTTCCACAGTTTGGCCGGTCCCGCAGCTTATAGTCAGGTACGACTTCTACATGTATAATTTTACATATTCTAAGCGTTAATTTATACTGACTGACATGAACCAAGACGTAAGCATTACCGTCTGCAGCCACCAGAGGGCGCTCTAGGCTTGTAATAACGAAATGCAGCTCCTGTACTGAAGATGAAGAATTCATCGCATTCAGTGATGTGGAATGAGGTCGGGTATTTGGTGAACTTGCTTTACCGGTAACTTCCTTGTTGGACTTGCTTGTTATGTTAACTTGGCCTATTCAGCCTCCCAGGTATGTTCTTCATGCTATTATATAGCTAAACTATTAACGTGTTGCATTAACATACCAGACAACTATTCAGGTTGTTGCTCTGTGTGCTTTTGTGAAGTTTAATAACTTGCCTTTCCAGATTAAATTTCTGTTCTTGGTCTGGGATTTTGTTAACTGAATTTATAAATAAATGCGACTTATAGTCCAGTGCGACTTATATATGGTTTTAACCTCTTCATGGCGCATTTTTTGACTGAAGCGACTTGCACGACGGAGCGACTTATAGTCCGGAAAATACGGAATATCATAAATATATGGTCATGAACTGATGCAGCATCATCCAACATTGACTGAAATAGGACACTTCGGTTAACTCACCCCCTTTAAATCATGCTAGGACACCATTCTGACTCATTGGCCCACTTTGTTCTTTGCATTTGAAGTTTTTGATGCTGTTTTTGTTGGTTATTGCATTTTTCTTTTAGTGTCTACTTATTAAAAAATGTCAAATCTGTTAAAAATAAAGTAAAGAAAAAGGTCAATTCTCCCCCAATAGCATTACCAGCTCATTTTCCACATCTGTTTACTAAAACACTACATGTAATTACACAATCTAAATGGGGCTCAGGTGGTCAATTTCTTCTAATAGAGTGGTCATAATTGCATCAGTGAGATGTTTGTGTGAACTATGCTTCAGAACAAAGTAAGCACAGATGTTCCCCAATACAATTATTTTAATCTTTAAAGGCTCAAATTATGAGGCGTTTGAAAGGATCCTCAGGAAACAGCGACTGGAAAAGAAGGAGGAAACGTAAAGAGACGGCAGTAATGATGATGATGATGATGATGAATACTGGTTGAGTCCATGTCTTGGTACCTGATACTTTGTGATGTGTTTTTGGTATTTCATATCTTCACAGTGTGAATGCTTCATCTCATTGATCACCCTTTCAGTCACTGGCATGTTCTTTTTTGAAAGCTACCATTGGGTTTCATCCTCTTAATCAAAGAGTTTCCCCTTTTTTTGGCAGGATTTACTCCAGAGAGGATTTCCCTCTGCTAGCTAATCCCAGAGCGTTACAATATGCTGATCCATTTACCTGGGATCAGTTTCAAAACTGTTTGAATCTACAGAAAAAGATTAAACTGAATGAATACAAGGTGAATTTACTTCATTTGCAATGTTTTAATTGTATCTGTCGGCATTTTGAGTAAGTCTGTTGACTTGCTGTCATCTTAGTCAGGACCTCCTCATCGGAGAAACATTCAAACTCATTAGAAACTTTCTCTTGAGGAAATTTGAAAGTGGATAATATGACATCGATTGACCTTTGTAGGTCGCTATAACTTACTATCCTTTTGGGTCATCGGAGGATAAAAAGTCCCCTCCCCAAAAACTGCCATAAATAAATGAGAGAATAATATTTTTTTCTACTTTTTCTACTCAGATCTTTCGTCATCTTCAGTCCTACTCCAAAACACAAATATGTAATCATTCAAATTGTTTTGAATGCTTTAAATGCCAATTTTATAAAACAAAGTCACTACTTTTATGACACAAAAAAAAGCAAAAATTCTCCATATAGTACATTTATTGGCCTATGCTTGAAACACTTCATTACTCAAAGGCCCGGTCACACTGCGTTTTGCGGGCGTATCGCGGCTGAATCACGGGCAGAAATGTCTGCCCGTGAAGCAGA
>JBBBVU010000025.1:18638100-18654396 GCA_037177055.1 Atherinosoma microstoma
GGTTGCCTTGCACAACGGGATCTCCCTCATTGGCTGGTCAATCCTGCAGAAATTAGTTAACTGAGCCACCCATGGGACACGTGAAAGTCACTCCTCCGAAAATAATACCCTTCAGATTCCCCATTATGGCTGCTGTATTGAGGAAAGCTCAACTGTGGCTTTCCCTGGCCACACGCTTAATCCCACAGATATGGCAACCGGCTGGCGCTGGAGCCGGTTACTGTGTTCAGATGCAGGGTGGAAACCTTCAGAGGCAAATCTGAAGTCATTGCTGCGGAGCTGAAAGTGAGTAAAAAAGACGTGGAAGAGTGTTTTTATGTTGTACAAACACCATATTAGAAAAAAGTGAATGAATATAAAACAATAGTTTAGATTTGTATCATTTCTTAAAGAAAATTATCTCAATTTGATGGAAACTGCAGATCAGTTTGACCCATGTTACCGTTTTTGTGCTGGAAGAAAATGATCTAATTTGAATAAATGAATCTTTATTCATCTTTTCATCCATTTTCTTTTCAATAAATAACTTCCTTCTTTTGTCATTGAGGCATGCGACGTGGGGTTTTATTTGTGGGGAGTCTGCTCTAACATCTCAGTCATGATGATGGAAAGCATCTTTAGAGAGCTTCCTGTTTCCATCGGTTTCACATCAACCACACACCCCTTACTAATGCACCAACAGCAGAGCGTGACAGCTGCTCTCATCTTCTTGAACAGCTACATTTTGGGTATTCTGAAACATGATAAAGATCTTAGATGGTGTTTCCTAAAAAAAATCTTCATTTTAAAGGGATATTGCAATAAAAATGATGTATTTTGTTCATGTTTTAAAGACCACGAAGCCCCAAACTACATCTTCATTTGATTTTCATCAGAAAATAAGAGAAAAGTCCCCTCATTAGGAAGAGAATGATCAGCTGATGAAAGAAAAGTAGCAACAGCAGGGAAACTTTGCTCCCCAAACGAGTGATCACACGGTTATTTGCATTCACAAAAGAAACCCATGAAGCATTGCTGGAATGCCTCAAGGAATAAAACATTTAAAGTCTGTCGGATTAACCTGCAGCTTGGAAACGTGTCGAATAATTCATGGAAGTGCTTTCACAATGTCTCCATTTACATCCACCGTGGGCTCTTAAAATCCCTCTAATGGTATTTATTAAAGCCCTATAGCTCATTTTCTGCCCATCAAAACAGAAATCTTTACCATAAAGATAATGAACTCCTTAAAAAGACATATGTGGACCATCTCATTCAAAATGTGTAAATCTAAGATTAACAAACAGCTGTTCACCCTCCATCCTGTGACTTGACTATGTTATCTATCAGCAAATAATGCTAATAATGCTAATAATGCTAATAATAATAATGCTAATAATGCTAATAATAATAATAATAATGATGATACAGACATCAAGCTTTCACTTTATATCCATTTTGCATGTGACTTCTTTTTTTTTTTGTATATTTTTTCTGTACAATAACTATAATCTTTACAGTATCAGGCCACATTCTAACTGCAGGAGATCCAATATGTTTGCACTGACATTAAAATCTAAATGCAACCTGCATCTGACTCAAGTATGAAAAGACACAACACGCTGTGTTTGTGCGTCCCGCCTTCTTCGGTGCAAAATTGCAACACCTGACTCACTTCAATGACATAAAAGTCAGATGAAATGCAGCATGGCCGATCAGGCTGAGGTCGCTTTGTATCTTTAGTACCACGTATGAAAGTGACCTCAGTCTGATATGGGGGGGAAAATGTGATTTATGCTGTTTAGATTGTAATGAGTAAAAAAAAAGGAATAATATAAAAATAAATAATAATAAATCGGATATGGGTGACATATGAGCTAAAAAAATTTAATTTGAAACACTTTTTCAAGCAGGCAAAAGTGGCCCAAATCCAACTTTTTTCTTATGTATGACCCACATCTGATCTTTTTATTTATTCATTTGTTTTTGTTTTTTAATGATAGTCTGTAGAACACAAATCCAGTTCTTCCAAATCAGATCCAACTTTTACATTACTGAAGTGAAACAAGTCATAATTCTGCACCAGAGGAGGCAGAATGCAGCAAAATTAATTGATTATGGCTTTGATGCTAGCTTGACCGGTAAATACATTAATGCAAATAAAAATTATATATACATAAAAAAATCTGATACATTATTTCAACTCATTTATGTTACTGTATTACAGCTAACATAACATAACTGTTTTTGTTTGTCCATTGTTGTTTTGCTCATAGCAGCAGTTTAAATGTCTTAATTACATGGTTTTACCTGAAAGTACGCTGCAGTCCTGATGATTTGAGGTCTACCGGACTGGATCTGGAGTTTTCATGTTTCAGTGCTGCTGATCAGCCATGTGAATAGATGCTAACCTACTGGACCTGCTAGGAGGCGGAGTAAGGCCCTACTGTCCCATACGAATGGGCCGATAACCACTGATTATGTCCATTCAATTGGGTGATAACATCCGAATTGGGTGAACTTCAAATGTAAACACTAAATGGAACAATATATCATCATTTTGTCAGCCCAGATTGTGTAACATCTTTTGAATTGATACACGCACGCTAACATGTGCAGCATCCATATTCACCTCCATAAACACAGCAGGCTGAATGTGACATCATGTCTTCTTCCGTCTGTTCATACTGGAGTCTGATGGCAGTCGCATTACTGCAGCTGGCTTCAAGACCATGTTTTCCTGTCATGTTTTACTGAAGTCTGGCTCAAGAGGATCTGAAGGTTTGTATACTAGACGTGAAGGACAAACTTCCTTCCACTAGCGGCCTTTCTTGGAGGCTTCTCTCCCATTTCCTGTTTACATCGAAAACAACAAGATATCTGGAGTCTGAATTCCAGCGGGATGTCAGACCACACACACACACATGCAAAACACACGCACAAACAGCTATATGTACTCAGAGTCTCAGCAGAATATATATATATATATAATCTATTTTAGGAGAAAGCTTATCGCAGTGGTTATAGGTGTGTGTGTGTGAGTGTGTTGAAGGTTAGTCTGACAGTCGATAGCTGCAGAGTCTGCAGGGCATAGAGACATCAGCAAGCAGCAACTGTAAGAGCTGCATTATGTGGTGACAGAAAAGGACAAAGAAAAAGGAGAACAAGCACAAAGAACATTAGTCAATCAGACTGATTTGTTTCTTTTAAAATAAATATTGTTATGAGCTAATCAAACGAATAATAAACAGCCCAAAAATCTATTCTAATTCAACAGAACAAAGACAACCAATCATAAACACAACTTGAAATGCTGAAAGTCTCAACTGCGGTTCCAAGAAAATATTATCTTCTTCATCAGTTACTCTGCTAATTTCCTTCAGTCATTAAATTGGCTTGTAATGACTGAAAACAAATTAGAAAATAACGGATTTCAAAAAGCCCGAGTTGGCTTTTAATGTATTCTATTTAGTCCAAAATGTGCCAAATCACTGTTCAATTATATTCAAACATCAAATAGTCACATCTAAAAAGCTAAAACCAGCCAATGTCTGGCATTTGTGTTTATAAACAAAAAATAGAGATCAAAATTATCAGAATATTCAGTCTTTGTCATTATTAACAATTTGATTTGGCCACTTCATCAGGTCCACCTTGCCAGAACTAGATTGGACCCCCTCTCCCCCCCCCATATCCCTCAGGTCCCCCAGACTATAAACCCACAAATCTCACATACACGACATATTCACATGTATACCCATAGCAACTGCATACATGCACACAAACACACACACACACATACACACATACACACAAAAGCGCTGTCCTAACCCTCACTGATCGCAGGGAAAATAAGACACTGGAGAACATGATATAAAACTATGTAAAATTGAAATATAAAATAGAATAGAATGAAATACACTAAGATACAATAAAATAAAACAATAAAATTTAAACAAAAAAGTAAAAATACCAATAATAGTTTAAAAATATGTCTTCAGTTTCCTCTTGAAAATATCAACACTCCCAGCTGCTCTCAGGTCGTCGGGCAGGCTGTTCCACAGGCGGGGACCGTAAAAAGTTAAATACGCCTCTCCACATGTTTTTGTCCTCACCTTAGGAATAAACAAAAGACCAGCCCCTGACGACCGGAGGACCCTGGGAGGCTCGTAAACTCTCTTTCCGGTCTTCATAAGCAGACGAGCAGCTGAGTTTTGTAAGAGCTGTAATGTATATACGGTCTTTTTATATATCATTTGATGTATATGTTTGTTTCCTTTTTTTACATTTTAGATTTTCTACTGCTGCGTCTTGCCGGATCGTCATTGTAAATGAGAAATTGTTCTCAATTGACTCAATTTCTTTCCCCCTTAATTTAATTATCTGGTTAAATAAAGGTTTACTAGTTGCTGCAGATTTGTCAGCTGCACATCCGTGACCAGATCTCCTGCTCCACCACAATCCAAACGGTGCACTATTGGATTAAGATCTGGTGACATGAAGCAAAAGTCGGTCTGTATAGGTGGATGGAGGAACAAAATATATTCTGAAACAGACGACTGATGTCTAGTTCACTCACAAAGCTGCCCGTCAAGTCCTCTTGGTGGGCGATAATGACAATCAGAGACTTCTGATTGGAGCTGTCACGATAATGGTGTGGTATTATAAGGAGGAAAATTTGCTGGGAGATAGAAATTGCATGAATTTCCAATTACTGGAGATATATAAAAAAAAAACACAGTTTCACCTCCTTCTTCCAGTCACACAGGAAGCAGGTATGAGGAACTGTGTAGTTAATGAAGAGTACAGCCAAGGTAGCAGCATTTTCAGGTCTGATCAAGGTGGCAGAGGCCTGCAGGCTTAAGAGATAAGGGAAAAGCAAAGGCAGCATTAAAATAGCTTTGTTCAGTGCAGACTGGCAGTTCCACAACCCAACACAGAAGGTGAAATCTGTGGGTGGATTTGACTGGAGACAAGCCATAATACTTTCCTTTCTGGTATGTCCCATAAATGATGGGTATAGAGTTAATGCAAACAGCCAAATCGGCCTTCACACAAAAATAGTCTTGTCTGGAGTGATTCTAACACCTAGTTGGATAAAGTTGTGATTCAAATCAGACACTGTCCTTCAATTACAAGCTTCTAAAGCTCTCCACATGATCTCTGTCCTCTCAGAAAACACCTGCCTTTGATGATCCTTAACATCCTCAAGGGCTCTCACAGGTCTCTGATCTGAAGCTGTGCCAGCACCAACCGGTCCCCGCCACCCACCCAGCCAGCCTCTGAGAGCAGCCCGGGCTGTAAACGATGAAGTTGAGCTACGACTCGGTCGGAAGTTTGAGCGTGTGAGGCGAAAGAAAGAGATGGAAGAAGAAAAAGAGGAAGGAAGCTTTGAGAAATAAAACGCTGACGTATGCTGCACTCTGACGCACCTGTGTTGATGGCATCTGAGATTTGTCAATGATGGACATCCTACGCCTAACGTCTCATGAATTTCTGTGTTGCCTGGCAACCCTACCAACCTCTCAGTCTGAATCCTTTTCATGCATTTGTGAATTATTTTTCTCCTTTTTCTGTGTCTCAATTCTGTTTTCAATGTTGACTCTTTTTTTTTTTTAAAGCCGAGCTTGGAGAGGGAACCTCCACATAGCATTTGCCATAAGCTTTCCGCTTTCACATGGCGGTGGTGGGAGGAAAGCCGTGGACGGTGACAAAATCTATCAACAGGATATAAGCTTCTTTAAGCAGAAACACATTCCCTCGTGTGCACACAAATACCCACGACAAACACATTAACAAACACGTGACAGTCGACGGTGCAAGCTAGATTTATTAGCCTGGAGCAGTTATTTTTTTCCAGATAATCCACCAGCAAGGTCAAACATGTGTGCAGTATATACAATGTTTGTTTGCTGTCCAGATACAAATCTTTCTGCTTTAAACAATCTCATACATTTATAATGGCAGATAAGCCAGTCTAAGAGGAAAAACTATCAGCCATCTCAGCACTTTTCCCTCAGCTCCACAGACCTATGACGTCTTTGTTTTCATTATTCCACCCCTCAAATTTTGTACTTTGGCACAGTAACGCCACACTCTACGCTCAGCACGAAAAATCCGACACAAATGGCCGAGAAACTAAAGTACTGAGCAGCTGAAGTGTTAGAAGGGAGCACATTTTGGACTGTGTAATGTGGCAAAAAACACCAAATACATGTAATCCTTACGAAAGTGCTTCCCGCTGCGACTGAACACTTCTGCACAAGACGACGGTGGTAGGGAACACGGAGCACCTGCTCGGGGCGGATGGGTTTTTGAAGAATGACAAAATGATTTTCAGTTATTTAGAAGAGTGTTTTTGCCTGAAATGCCCTCTCTTAGAGGATAACCTGAACAACAGAGAGGTGGGACCTGGGGTTTTCATCTATCCACCCACTTCTGGAAGATGTGTGGTTGCAGAACAACGGAATAGATGGAAGGAGGCTTTTATCTCTGCAAGGCTGTGCTTCATTACAACTAGATACCCTGTGTTTCAGTATGGCACTCTGGCGGGGAGAGTCAGAGAGGGTCGACTATGTTTGCCAGATGTGCATTTTTATGCCTTCGGATCATCAACCATGTAGCTTATGCAACAGAACTGGTTGTTGCAGCTGTTTATACTCTTTAAGATGCACGTTCAGGGAAGAAAAAACATGGCTAGAAAACTGGATGGCATATTATTGTATCACTTCTATAAAACAGGAAAAAACAACTCTGGCGGAGCTTCTAAGTTCTCCGAGATGACTTATTTGCTTCTTATACCAACTCCCTATCACCTGAGTTTTTGTCTGAGGGCTTCTTCTCCAAATCTTTTTATTGAAATTTTCCAATAAAGCGACATACAGTGGTGTCAAACGGTGTGAAAACAGACATGTACAACAGTAAACCAGGTCAGATAGATAAAAAGGGCGGGGGTTGGGAAATAAAAGGCACATTAGCTTAGTCCTCCGCCGCGGCTAGAGATAGGTCGGGGAGTTAAATTCCAAGAAAAGGTTCCAGGTGTCATGAAATCTGTTGGTGGGGTCACTCAGTGAAAAGGTTTTTTATTTTATTTTCAGGTTATAAAGAACTACTTGAACCAAGTGTCTGAAATTAACTTTCTCCAAACCGCCACTTTTCCCTAAACTTCCTAGTTGGGGCTGTAAGTCCTGCTGGTTTATCCTCCACTATCCTCCTCCACATATTCCCGCTACTTAATTAACCTGAGCTAAACGCTAAACAGAAGCTACGTACTGGGTGGCGTTCGCGTGTCACATTAACGTGCGTTTGTGTCAGTGTATGTTTGCACGTGCAGACACCAGAGGAACATAAAGAAGAAATCCCCCAAAATGAAGTCTGAAAAACATGCCTACACATTTACTCGCCATGTGGCAGATAGCCCTCTGAGATTTACTCGCCAAACGGAAAATTTACTTGCATTTGGTGCCTGGCGACTGTTTCGGACCCTGCTTTAACCCAGCGATTATATGATGGAGGGAGGGTGATCGTCCAATCAGGTAAAATCAGCTGGTGATGCAAAGTTGAGAAAGTCAGAGTCCGCTTGCCATGAGGAGAACCAAAAAGAGCCGATACTGAGTTAGGAGTGATAACCTGGCTGTGGGTAAGGTATCAAAAATACTACATCTCAGGGAAACAGGGAAAAAAAATGTGTCTGTAATTTGGAAGAATTGGGTCTATATGTAACGGAGGGTTCCTCCTGAGTTGGCTCCATATTTTCAGTGAGGCAGACCCAATTGGGTTTTGCGTGAGTGACTTGAGGGAGTAAAGTCTCATTTCATTATTCCATCTGTTTGCTGGCGACAAACTGAATTTCAGATCTTGTGTTTCTCATTAACTTGGCTTTCTGCGCTTCTAAAATAAAAGTCTTCATAAAAAAAGTTCTCTTGAAAAGAAAATCATCTGTGATTTAATAACAGTTTACACCCGTGAACTTGTTTAGTCCTGACAGGAGAGCGGGGACAGAAGCTTGTCCAGCGTGCAGGCGCAAATCTGTCCAAATTTAAATTGGACACTTTCGGACATTCAGGACAGAATAAACAGAAATTAGCTGATGTTACCTTATGAAAGATTTCAGCTCATGAATTTAAATTCATCTTCAAAAAATATAACATTCTTTCAAGTTTCAAGGTTTTGTCTTTTAGGTGACTCATCAGTGAGGATGCTGAGTGACGGCTGGCCGAGTAGGAAGCCAGGAAGTTAGGACAATCGACACTCTGTAGCAGATAGAGATTTCCCCGTTACTTCATTTCACAATTAATTACCACGATTAATTAGTCATAAAGATTCCTCAATATTGTCACTTTCCATAAAAGATCATGTCTGAACTATAACGGTAGATCCCCATACAAAAACAGCAATTTGATATATCAAATGGATCATCCTGCAGCCATCCTCTAAATGTAAGGCCAGAAAACGGTCAGAATCTTCGTACACCAGGAGGATAAAGTGGTGGATTCGGTTCACCGTTGTGACAAGGCATCTCCTAAATCAGCTTCTCTTGCTGAAAAAATGCTGAATTCAGATTTTAATTTGGCCTGAGTATTAACTTTATTTATGGGGTAATTAAAGAAGAAAAGTTAAAATAACGCATTAATTCCACAGATTCATCTTTTTCTATTGATGCGTTCATTTTGAAAGCCCTAATTAAATCTTAATGACCTATAAGGAGTGTTAATGTGATTTAACACTTTTATAGTGTTGGGAAATGAATGCAAAATATTCGCTTTTGTCTTAAATTCATTATTTATTGTACCAAGAAAATCTGTAATCATGACATCCCTAGTGTCAGATGCATCAAAAGAAAGATAAACAAGACAAAAAAATGAAGACAGTATCCAGTGGACTGGGGTTGACACATGTCACGTGGATCATTAAGAGCTCAGTGTTTTCTCAGGTTCTGCTCTTCAAAATGAATGAAAGGGCATTTTTTCTGTACCTTAACTTCATTATTATCCACATGAACCCAAACATTTACACCAATTCGAAGGTTTTTTTTTCTTTTCTTCTAAGCATCAGCACACTCGTCCAAGCGGACACACATTGATCCAGGTGCGACCCTCTCCAGGCAGCGCGCCAGCCAGCCAGTCAGGCAGGCTGCCAGCGTACAAGACAGAGGGTCCGTTGTGCTGTTAATGTCAGGTGTCCTGCTGTTTGAGCCAGCATGCATCTCGCCGCTAAACACTCATCGACACACACTTAACCGCACTTATGTCCACAGCGGGCAGGGTTGAATAAGCAGGAAGGAAGGAAGGAACTAGCAGAAATACCAGGAAGCACGGGGGAATTCGGATTAATCCGACTTCTCTAGAAGTTTGGAAAGTAAAACCCTAAAAGTCATTCTAGTTATCTGCTATGTAATCGTTTGCTGGTGAAATATTTACATCCCCCCTAGAGAGATGATTAACCTTTCATAGATTCTCATTATTTTACATATTTAAATGTTATTTAAGTTCATGAACTTCGTCGTGCTCGTTGAGGGGAAAGTGTCAAAGAGACCGGAGAGGATTACAGACATTTTTGATAAGGGAAGAAAGACACACACCGAGAACAGCCAGCCTCAGCAGTGATGGCTTATTCACTGCGTTCCCAAGGTAACCAGTGAAAGTATTCACTCAGAACAATGGCAGCATGTAATTTCACCGTAGTCAAGTCCTGTGTCGGTCTGCATGTGAATACTGCTTTACTCTGGCCATCCAGCTAGATCCACTGCAATTACCTCTATGCATATGTGTAACGTGTGTGTTTACCTGTGGCGGACTGGAAAAGCCCAGGTTGCGGCAGCCGTTGCAAGGAGTAAAAGCCTCCCAGAATCCAGTGGGACCACATGTCTTTTCTGCCTCTTCATCCTCCATGGCAGGAGCGAGAGGTGGGGTTGGCCGCTGTCAGCACAAATATCAGAACACCATCACCACACAGCCACCTCACCAAGTTACAAATACAAAAAATGAACTGTTTGTACTAAAATGTGTCATTTTGTTCTACTTTGCTTTTTCTCCCTTTACTACGACTTCAGATAGACTTTGTGGTTGCAGGCCTGAGAGTTTATGGCCACCATTTAAACCCAAACCCTCTCTTCACATTACTATCCGGGTACACCGGACCGAATCTGGGTGGGCCATGTACTGACACATAAGACACAATCCGTCGAGTCTTGTCTGCTTCATTGTCTCCACAACAACAGATCTCCTCCCAATGAAATGAGTTTCTGAAAATCCCATTTTCAGTTTCCTCCAGCAACATCTGATCATGAACGAATGGCTGTGATAAAGACTCGTGGACAAGGCTTGACAGAGCTGCAGAGATGTGGAGGAATCACTTCCCACCGACTGGAAGCAACCAATTACTTATTCGTCTTTATAATAAAATAATAATAAAATATTTTTTTTATTGGCTTCTTCCAAGTCACCTTACAGATAATAAAAGCATAAAATTACATCATCAATATAAAAACAAGCGTAACACACAGTGAATGTGCCAGATTGAAAAGGTGTTTCCAGTTTGGATTTGAATGTTGTGATGGAGTCTGACTGTCTTATGTCTGTGGGGGGGGGGGGGGGTAACAACTGAAGGCTCGGCCACCCAGGCTACTGAGGCGTGATGTGGGGATAGTTAGTAGTCCGGCAGAGGTTGAGCTGCTGGAGGGGGTTTATTCTTGGAGGAGTTTGCAGAGGTAAGCGGGTTCTAGATGCTGCATTGAATCGGGAGCCAGGGAAGACGGATGTGTCTTGATCTGTGGGTTCGGTTTTGTTTGTTTTTGTTTGTCTGTTACATTTAAGTTGTCTTTCTTGTTTTTATTTTGCAGTTTTCCCCTTTCTATTACATTTGATTTTACTTCCTGTTTGTTAGTTCACCTGGTTTGATTCGTTCTTTCACTTCACCTCTTCCTTATTTAGTATTGTCTGTTTAAATGCCCAATGGTTTCCTTAGTTCTCTGCCAGTTCATCATGTTTCTTTGTGCATGTTTCGTAGGTGTTACTCTGTCATTTCTTTAGGCTTCCTTCCTGTTTTAAGTTGCATAGTCCTCAGTTGTGTCTTTGGTTAATATTAAATCTGTAGATCCTGCATTTGGGTCCTCCCCCGTCGTGTCCTGCGTCCATCCCATGACAGGATGAGAATAGGGGTGATGTGGTCAGTCGATTTGATGCGGGTGATGATCTAGGCGGCTGAATTCTGAACGGTTCTTTTATGAAAAAACAGACAATCTGCTGGATATAACCTTCAAAAATCCTAAACCTTTCAGAGATTTATCACCCAACTCTTCCACTCTCCTCAAGCCAAACATACAATCTTTTGGTTCGTTGTTTGGGCGTCCCAGCTTTTGGCTCTCGTTGCATTTCCAACCACAGCGAACAATTTTGTCTGGAAACAAAGCTACAGATGAGACTAAAAAAATCGGATGTTTCTGTCAGACAAGTGCATTCTCGCTACAGATGCACATTTCTCCACAACTGACACACCGGATGCATTTTATCACCGAATGGTAGGCTACTGATGCCAGAGATTTAGCAAAAACCCCTTTCAACAGAGTAAAACTTCAAAAATAAATGTTCTTATAAAAACATAACATTGCTAGAGGATGTTCCCCATCTAAATTAGTTTCCAGAACTTCAGGTTTTATTTCCTTGACATAAACACACTGAATTATTCAACCTCCCCTCTAAACACATATTAAAACAAGTTATGAGGAAAATTCCTGAAAACAAGCTTCACATCGCCGCTTTCAGAGCTACGGTGCAGCATCAACAGAACAAAGAGAGCTCACATGTGCAGTCTCACGGGGACAGATGTGGCGTGAAGTGTAAGGGGGCAGAAACAGCCCACCTGATATCGCTGAATCATGTGATGCAGCTCAGGACACAGATGGCAGCAGGTTCTAGTTGGAGATAGTGTAGCAGTGGAAGAAGTAGTGATGCTCAGAACATAGCAAAGAAGTGCACAGAAGCTCAGACAAGAAGAAAATTGTGAAACCAGAAGATGTTTCTGAGGGAGGGAGCGACAGATGGGAAGAGCAAAGGACAGCAGAGAGTGGAGGCAGAAAATAAGGCTGAAAGCAAAAGGTCACCAATCGCTCCAGACTGCAGAGGACCCGCTGCAACGCTCGAGTACAGATCGATGTAAAAGGGACAGCAGACCGTGCTGCACTGTAACCATGGACGGTTTCATTACGGTAAAAACCTGATATCAACCTGTGTTCAATAGAATGGGATCATTAATTATTCAGAGAAAACTGCATGATGGATACTACACGAGTTGTCGATGGTAACGCCTTAAAGGCATGTGTGACCATTTTAACCAGAAACTTTATTTGATCTGAAATAAGACATTCAAAGCTTAGACGAGGCTGTAATTCAAATTAAACCCATTTTGACTGATCTTACTGCAAGGTAATTAAAGTAAAAAACACTTATTTACATAAACAGAAGGAGGGGAAGAAAAAGGGAAGAAAATGCATGTAAGAATTTAATTAAGCATACTTGTTTGCGAGTGTTTGTGCAGATGAAAATTAAAATCTGACGTCCAGATTTTGCAGAGGTTTACGTTTTTCTTTTTGAAGAGAAACATCTTTTCCCTTCAGCTGGTGGACAATTTGATGGACTGGTTTGGGTGTAAGGAAGTTTGGTGGGTTGTTTAATTGACCCTGTGTCACTCTCAGAGAGAGTCGATGCCAGTGAAAAGGGAACAATAGCTGCTGAGCTCAAATTGCGACAAGAAAGCAGTTAAATCCGTCCTGAAGCTTAGACCTCGGTAGAAATCCAACAGGTCCAGAGCTGAAATCATCTTTTATGCCCTAAGCCATTTAGTTCTGACAGCTGTTGTTTAAAATGCACTTAAAAGGCGGCTGCCCTGTAAGGGGCCTTGACTGAGGTGCTCTCAGTGGGATGAAAGGCCACTGTGAAAATGTTTTCCGTAACTACATCCTCAGTTCTCAGACAGCTTTCATTTATGAGTTTCTTTAAGATTGCTTTGATGAGTCAGATTCTTTTACCTCCTCCTGTGAATTTCCATCACAGCCATGAAAATCAGAGATAACCTGAGCTGTCCTTTATGTATCAAGTATGATTTTTACTTGACACGTATAAACATATCAAATAGATGCAAAGCGGAGCTTTACTGCACTGCATTTTTCTATTAAATCTGCCTGATAAACACAACAAGAGCTATATGCATCTTTCTCAAGGACACATGGAGCAGAAAAGCTGAGGGTCCAACCAGCTGACTTTTTGATTGCTGGATGTGTGCTCAGTTTCTTTAGCAACAACCCAACAACATGCCATGTTGAATCTAGTTGGGGGTAAACATCCATACATTCATCCATAAGCCAAGACATCCCTTTCCCGGCCACTTCTTCCAGCTTTTCCAAGGGGATCCTGAGGCATTCCCAGGCCAGCCGAGAGACATAGTCACTCCAGAGTGTTCTGGATCTTTTCCAGGGCCTCCTCCCGGGAACTCTTCTCCAACCACCTCATGTGGCTCCTCTGGATGTGGAGGAGCAGTGGCTTTACTCAGAGCCCCTCCCGGATGACCGAGCTTCCCACCCTAGTTCTAAGGACGAGCCAAGTCACCCTGCTGAGGAAACTCATTTCGGCCACTTGTATCTGCAATTTCATTACTCGGGTCACTCGCCGCAGTTTGAGACCATATAGGTGAGGGAAGGGACGTACAAAGTAGATCGGCCGGTAAATTGAGAGGTTTTCTTTCCGGCTCAGTTCCTTTTTCACCACAACAGACCGATGTAGACTCTGCACCCGATGCGCCCCTTGATCTCTCGCTCTATTCTTCCCAGACTGGTAAACAAAACCCTGAGATACTTGAACAACTCCACTTGGTGGAGGTCAATATTCTCAGATAACAGTCATTCAAGTCAGGAAGCAAGATACATTAACTTGCTCCTCTTTCGCACATATGTCAACTTCTACATGATCTAAATCTATTCTCTAGGCATTTTATGGATTAATCCATAGCATTAAAGACAAAAATAATTCTGTTACACCTCTAATCTTACTGAGTATAAATATACTCCATAAATTTCAGTCAAGGGTCATCAGATTTTATAAATACATATTGCTCTGAATAGTGCTTCTATTCTCACTCAGAGCACACAGCAGGCACTAAGCCTCTGGGAAAAAGCTCATTTTTGCTTGAGAGTGTGTATGTGAAGCACTTTGAGTTTTATTCATGAGCGATAGACACATTGAATCCTATATTAATGTCCCAGACCCCATGTTCAGACAGTAGCCACGGGGCCCATGAACAGATCCACACTGAGAATGTTCATAACAGAAAACAAACTGCTGCATATGAAGGGAGAGGGACACATGATGGATTGAGATAATTACAGCCTAAGTGAGCAGAGAAATGTGTGTGCAATGTTCATGCGCAGATGTGCGAGCTGTGAATGTAAATGTGACCTGGCTTCTGTTAAAATTGGGCTTATTGCAGAAATGGGGGGAAAAAAAGAAAAAAAGAGCTATTGATCAGTGTGATGGCAGTATTTGGCCGAGGTGTGTTTTACTGTTGGTGAGGGAGAAGATGAGAAATAGAAACAGACACAATGTAATAAGCAAGCAATTGCATTTCTTCCAACACTTCCGTGGGAGCCAACGTATGAGGATGTGTGGCCTGCACGCACAGGTGTGTTTGTGTGTGTTTCTACTTGTTTTTACTACATGATGGGGACTGAAATCTGCATCCCAACTTACGGAGACTTATTGTTAATGTGGGGACGGCAAGTTTGCCTCTATTGTAAATGGTTTTTTTTTAGGGTTCAGACTTGGTTTTAGGGTCAGAATGACAAATAGGTTAGATTTAAGTTAACCCCTTCAAATCCTTCCATTTTCATCTAAAACGTTTAATCAATGAACAAAAGATGTGTTGTTTACTGTTGTTTAAATACAGCTATTTTACTCATTTACTTTTTCTGCAGCCTTGCTGATGTAACAAGACTCTTAGTGTTGCAGTATTATCTGCTACTGGAGGACAGTACGGCTTCAATGGTAAATTGCATGTGCGGCTGGTCTGAAAATAGTTTTTTGTATACCGTTTTAGGTAACAATCACAACTGTTGATTCAGTAGTGTTTCCCAATCCTGGTCCTAAAGTACCACTGCCCTGCATGTTTTAGAGGTAACCCTACTTTAACACACCTGAATGAAATTAATGGCTCATTAACAGGCTTAGAAAGAACTTGTTAATTGTTAATCTGAATCAGGTGTGTTGGAGTAGGAACACATCTAAAGGCGTACAGTGCATTTTCTTTCCGACCTCTGCAGTGCGCCAAATCACATCGGACGTGTGGAGCACGTCAGATGTGGAGCGTCCGTGAGTTCAGTCCTCTCTGCTGCATCCGTGAGATCACAAATTCACATGAAAACTGTGAGATCACATGTGATGTCGTTGTTATAGGTGATAACAACCGTGGATAAAAAGGCTGCATGTAGAAACAAAAGCCTGGGGTTTATTTCCTGGTCTTTTGGATCCATCTTTTTTTAGTTTTGTACTACAACCATGGTACCAAAGGGTTAAAGGTTAGGGTTATAGATTCAGTTATAATGTGACATTGCACGTCACAAATTATTGTATTTTGAAAAATACTTATTACTTATCAATAGAAATATTATGTATTTGATCATTCACAATTTCTAAATGTGTTTTATCTGTTTTGGCCAGATTTGAGTAATTCTGAATGGATGGTATTTCAAGATCTTTAAATAGCAGTATTTGAAACTGTGGCTGTATTTCATCAGTAAGAACATCTGAAGTCAGACTGGTTGTGTAGGATGGGTAATGCATGGCTGCAGGAACAGCTGTGTGGTTTAGGGAGTTGTATGTATGGTGCTTTGTTATTGACTCCATGTAAGTAGTCTTTGGATTCCTTTTAGTATGAATGCATGTATAATATAAGATGATGATTCCATATAAGACCAAACTCAGTAGAATGAAATCAGGCTTGGCAGACCACACCTATGGGGCTTTAAGCTGTGGGTGGGAATTAGAATCTCAGGTTTTTTTAGACCTAATTTATTGTGATTCATTAAAAATATGACTTATGTGATTATTATTTATATTTACTGTTATAGTGCTTTGTAAGGAATCCTCACTGCAGATGAACACTTAGTTCTGTATATTTGTTCTGACTGTGTGAGTGAAAATACAAAATTTCTCCCAAGACTCAATGTTGCAATATTACAATATTTCTGTAAAAATATGTCAAAAATAAAAAAACTTTTCCATTTCTGCATCAGAATAAAGAGTCCCCATGGTCACACAAACCAGATACATG
>JBBBVU010000025.1:18664211-18683221 GCA_037177055.1 Atherinosoma microstoma
GCCGTGCAACCACGGGTCCAAAAATGTATATAATGAATCCCTGTGTGCTGTCAAAATAAGCCAAAAGCTCAGAGTTTCAAGATTGGAAACATACGTATTTTGTTCCTTAGGGGATCAAAAGTAAAGCCCACTCTTAATACTGTTATACTAATAAATGCAATGCAGTAGCCTCTGATGAGCCTAGTCTGCCATTTAATTGTTAGACCTTCATCACAAAAATATCTTTCCTGGATGCCAGAATTTGCTGAACTTTGGCTGATTTCTTAAATGTCAGAAGACGACGGAAATAAAAAAGAACTGGAGTCATTTCTGAAAAGATAAAGCAAGGCAGCACACCTCAGAGAATCAGAGTCATGCGTGGTGTATTCATGGACCAAGTCAACCATCTTAGGGACTAAGTTTGTGCACATACTTACTGGACTGATGCAAACCATAGCAAGAAACAAACCGTGAAAAGCAAACACTGCATCACTGAGGTTAGGAGACGCAAGGTGGACTGATTTTGTTTTTCATGGGAAAAATGTTTTTTAGCTGGAAATGTAAAAGAGGGTCTGCAGGTGAGTGCCTAACAGGAGCCCAAAGGAGTAAGTGGAAAGTAAGTAACTTTTACTAACATGCTCACTCATTCATATTCCTCAGTAGCAGTAAAAGCTCTGGATTATTACAGTCACACTCTCATCCCACACACTAATGTTTAGGAGATATTATTAGAATGCTGCATGAAAAACATCCACAATATGTCTGATGTGACTATAGCAGGCTTTTGGTTGTCACATTCCACCACACTGGAACATCTCTGCGACAGTCCAGGTCTCCAGTACAAGTTGAAAATCAAACATAGTTGTATTTCTATTGCATTTCTAACACTCAACCTGCTAAATGTTACCAGCACACTCACTTTAAACAAGCTGACACTCTTTCTGTTATGCATTCCTGAGGCCCACCCAGGCCCATTAAACTTATTCATCATCGACGACACAAATAAAGAGAATACAGTATGGTGGGAACATTAACAGTGTAGCAACTCAACACATACAGAGGCTCCCATTGTGTCTCGGTGGAAGATAAACTTCCTGGAAAACAAGATTTCTCAGTCGGATCACATTCACTTCTTTTGTTACTGTCCACTCTGATAAACTGCACTGTAGCTCAACATGTCGGCACCACTCAGTCAGTCTGAAAGGTCACCTCCAGCCAACAAAGACCTTCAGACACTGATCTTTGGACGGATCCTGTCACGTCAGGGGTGTTTCGGTTTTAGAGCTGCAACACTAAAAAACCTTTAAAACCCAACACCGGTCACTTCTCACAGTCTTACCTCCGTAGAATCTGAACCACATAAAAAATGCGCATAAAGGAGCACAGTTTCTGTGCTGTATATTCTATCAGCTGAAACAGCAATGACCTAATTTCTCAGGTAATCTGAATTTAAAGGCAAATGTATGTCTCTCTTACCTTGAATCAGAGCAGTGATCTGCTGGGATTTCGGTGCAGGATGTTCTCTCAGAATCTCCAGAGCTGTTCTCCCCTGACTGTCTCGGAGACTGGTGTCGATTCCTGTAACATTAACACAACATTCAGGATAAACTACACCAACTGCAAGATTTCATGAAATCTACGAACACCTACACGTACGCACGCTTTTCAAACTTCTTCAAAACTCATTTTTCTAAAATTTTTTCATAAGGAAGACAAGACCTTTTGAAGATTAAAGCAACTTTCTCATGCAAATCCACGCTCGAGCAGAGCCAAGTCACAGCAGACAATAACACACAAGATTACACAAAGAATAAAACAAACTTCATAGTGTGCAGAAAAAATAAACACAAGTCTACTGGATGTTTACTTTGATTCCATGTCTTTCCTTTTGACAAGGTCCTCATTTACCCAGAAACACTGGCTGTTTAATTTCTTCTTTATTATATGAAACACCCACTATAATCTACTACAGTCAATACTGGGCACTATATTTATTTTAATAGAATAAAAACCACAATTTTGAGCATGACTTTGTGAGCCTGTTTTATCTTTCTTGCTCTCTTTTTGTACATTTCTCTGCTTCTTCTCTAATCTAAGATTACTGTCCACACCAACACAGGACACAACATTTAAACAGTTATCCCTTTTTTCCACCATTGAATACTTTTAAAGATCAATTTTGAACAGTTCAGAGCATTTTTATTTAAAAAAAAAAAAAAAGGGAAGAAATGGTGCTTCAGACTTGAACTTGGAGAGGATGGATAATTTCTGAAAGCACTTACAAATAAGGAGCCAAGTAACCACCATGTTACAGCAAAAAAAAAAGTATTCTGAATTATCTCCATAAAACATGAGAGTGTCACAAGGCTTCCTGGTTTTACAGAATAACCACCAGATGTATAAGTGGTGAGTCATCTGATGTGAAGCTGTTATGGCAGAAGAAGCTGTGGATGGATCTAAAACTGGAGAACTGGCTGCTCATCATGTCAGATTATGGATAAAACATGAAAGAATGAAGAGGGAAGTTTAGATCATACATAGGCATTGTTTAAGACAATTCAAAGTGCTTTACATATAACATTAAAAGCATAACAGATAGTGCAAAGAAAGCATTCAAAAGTAGTAAAAGACATAAATGAATGGCTAGAATCACAATAAAATCATTTAAAAGATTAAAAACACACAAAAAAAACATTAAAAAGATTAAAAGCAAGATAAGTTCAAAGATACTGTGCAGATTTCATGCATAGGTGCATGAGAACAGATATGTTTTTAACCTGGATTTAAAGTTAGCTAGCACTCTAAGTAGCTTGTTTGGCTCCACAATTCCTCTAACCCCAGACTGATGTCTTCTACGGGTGTAACAATGTAATTAATCAATGAGCCAATAGCATCAGTTCAGATGGAAAACATCAAACATCAACACGGTAATGTTCTTAAAGTCCCACTACTGAATTTTGGAAGAATCTTTGCACATTGGCGCCTCCTAGCAACGGCTTATTCAGCATCCATCTTGCATCCTGTCTCTTTTCTGAGCTCTCTCTAGCCAGTAAAAATCAGTCCAATGTTGACTCTTGTCTTTTCTCTTTCTCTGTCCTCCTTTTTTCCCTCGCTTCATCAAATAATGTCCGGTTGGGTGTTATTTGCTGATTCAGTTGTGACGAATGTACAAAATAACCAACATGTTGATGTCAAGTTGCTGGCGTGTGATGCTTACGTTTAGCTGCAAAAATACTTGTCTCAGCCTCAGGATGTAGCAGGGCGACAACACCTCCAGAAATGTGCATAATGAATGTTAGTGTGACATTAAAATGAGTCAGAAAGTTATCTAATGCTGCTTTAAGGAAGAACATGTAGAATCTTTTTTATTTTCTTTGCTCCAAAGGTTGATGTGTAAAAAATTATAAAGTCAGACTGAACCACCTTTATTATAAATCATTAAAATATTTGGTTGGAGACTCTAAACAGGAATAAAGTGTACATTATATCCTGCTTTAATGTCTACAAATAGAAGCATATTCTTTCAGTTTTCTTTTCCATGACGAGGACATTTTAAAGCTCAATACCAGAATGTGTCACAGTCTATTTGATTTTCATTTAAATGTCGGACTGAGCTGATTTGATATGAATGCTGTTAGATGAGCATGTGATATTGTTTCACATTGATCCCGAATCGAATGGAATCAATGTACTATTGTGTCGTGATCAAACTTGAGATTTACACCCCGAAATGTCTTCTGAGGAATAAATCTCAAATACCAAATCAAATCCAAAGTGTGTTTGCTGTTATTATGGTCTGGCTACTGCATCTAGAATCATTCTGAGACTATTGAAAACCAATAAAAGCTCTAGCTTCAAAGTCTGGGCTGAAGCAGTGGTGTAGACTGCATCCTACAAGTCAATACTACACGGTATAAAAAGAAACATGGAAGATGAGTTCACCTGCTGGGGTCACCTCGGGACTCATGGCAAAGATCTTTTATATCTACTGATGCCACCTATTTCTTCTGGACGGTCTGAATGACTGCAGTAGATTGTTATTCCCGTCACTGCCTCATAGATCTTTACTCTATCCATGCATCTAATTTACTATTATCTATTCCATATATTTGTTTTCCAGCTGCGTAACCTAGGTTTGTGTTTCAGAATTCATTATGATAACAATGGTGGGTTCATCACATGCTGGTTGTATAACACTCTTAGTCAAAGACAGTTTTGATTACATTTACTCTGCACAACTGCTGGAAATGCTGGATGCTCCACTTGATTGCGCCAAGAATCCTGAACAGAGCCTGTTCAAGCACCAGTGCTAATTTTGGTTGAAGACAAAAGACTCCAGAAGGCTACAAATCCCAGCCAAGAGCCAGTTTGGCTCATAACGTCCCCGGTTATCAGCCTAATGGTCTTCAAGCTGTTGCCTCTTATTCATGGCAGAAATGTGAACAATCAAAAGGTTTAACAATAGAAACTGAATGAGAACAATCCCAAACTGTTGGACGGCTCATTTAAGCCTACATCTGTGAGATTTTTAGATCAATGCTCAGTAAATGAAATGTTCTGAACCTGCGTGATAAAGGATCCTTCTACATGACAACCAAGTACATTAGAGTTTACCAATTAAAACTATATGATGTGTAGTAGGGTTGGGTGATGAATCAGTACATCAGCAACATAACTCAAAAACTTATGGACAGATTTTGTTACATTTTTAGGAAATCTCTGAAATGGAATAAGGGACAAGTGATTAACTGGATGAAATCAATAACTGGATGACAATATGGATCTTTTTCTATCAGAAACCCATGGAGGAAAGTTAAAACTGTGAGAAGTTGCACACTTCAACACAGACGCTGGTCTGATGAAGGGTTTGTTTTCACCGGTAAGCCGTTCATGGTCACGTGACCACCGGATTGTGACGTAAGGTCTGCTCCTGTCCATGGGAAGATGGGGAGAATTTTGCCATTAGAGCTTCTAACTCAAAAATAATGTCAGCAATCATTGGCAAAAATAAAATCCCAATGGCTTGGTGGAGGTCTACGTTCTGACTGCTTCTAGTTTGGACTGTACCGGTCCGAATGGTGAAAATAATTTTGTAATGTTGCCATGTTAAATACATATTTTCATGAGCATTTAAAAGTAAAAATACTCAAAAAGGGAAACTTTTTTATTCATTTTCTGGTCATATTGCAGAGCCCTAATGTGTAATAAACAACAGAAAAGGTAAAGTTTTATGGCTAGAATTTTTTTTTCTTAAAAAGAGCCATTCATCCTCCAACTCTGTACACACAGTTTAAGATATATGTAGTTACAGTTCAGTGAATTAAGCCAGGATGTTCATATAATCCAGGCCAAGAAGAACACGGCCTCACAGAGGAAGTCCTGCAGGAAAGAGGAAGTGCTGTCGGAAAGTGGGTGGCAGCGGTATCAAAGGAAAACAATGTCCAGATTCTTCTGGCAACTTTTACCGTTATTGTCTTCTATTTTATCATTATGCTGTCAGTTTATATTGTTTTGTTTTAAACCAGTTGGAATTGTTTCATGCTTTTGTCTCTTTTTTGTAAGCTATTAATGAAGATGTTTTTTAACCCATCAGCAGACCTTTGACCTGACATTCAAGTTGAGGGACATCTTCATAATCAGACATCACTTCCTGCTGATTTGGCTGAAGACAAAACCCCTCTCAGCCCCATCCCGCCTAGAAAAAGTGACTAAAATAAAACCAAAAGTCATAGATTTTGTAACAGTGTGAATAAATGCCTAGAGTACACTAGAGGGCAAATTCAATATCTGGAAAAACAAAACATATGGAGCAATCTAGCTGCAGGTTAGAATAAAAAAAATAAAGGGAATGCAATTGAAATGCACACACACACACATGGAAATACAGGTTTTTGTTTTCCCAGAATATATTTATAGACCAACCTGAGTCAAGCAGAAGGCGAACTACATCCATCTTCCCAAAGAGAGCTGCCTCATGAAGGGCACTGCCATTCTCTGTCTACAAGAGATGGAGAGAACATTTGCATGTAAATATTCTACAACGTTAACATTGGAGACAAAAACAGACATCAATAACTGAACTGGATTGAGAGCAGTGTTTCACAAAAAGACAGAAATTAGGATCCAGGCCTTGTTTTAAAAGACAGATTCACTGAGAATGAAATAAGTCAAGCCAGCAAACAGTGTGAGGCCACAGCGACTTCAGAACATTACACAAGCTGGACGTCTGTGTTGAAATGTCCCAGTTTCCCAACACCAGCCCATACCGGCCTCCTGCTAATAAGTATATTACAAAATGATGCAACACATGGAAACCAATATGGGGAGAGAGAAAGGTAATTGTGTTGCCTTGGATCAGCAATGACCAGCGACAAGGACACATGTCAAGTGCAACACTGGGAGGCTTGAAATATGATAAACAGCTGTGTAATCACAACATAAAGAGGGCAGTGGGGAGTTTAGAATAATTATAACTACATTCAAAGCTGTCAGGTTACATATAGTCTGTCAGTGGTTGCCTGCAGATGATCTGGAAATATCTGGATGATGTTGTTATGTATGTTGTTAATGATGTATGAATATTTCACTGTTTATTTATTCTCTTAATTTAGTGCTGATCTTCAGTCATCTTAACATTTCAATTTTAAAGTGGCCTAAAAGTAAAAAAAAAAAAAAGAAAATCTGCTGGATCGAGTGATCTTATATTTAAATTCTTATGTGATTTTGTCCTTTTGATTTGCAAATTAATAATGGAAATATACGACGAGTGTGTTGAAATGTAGAGTAATGTTAATCATAATTGTAAAACAGGGTATAAAAAACAAAATACACTGAAACTTTAAGGAGAGTAGAAAAGTCTATTTATCTATCTATCTATCTATCTATCTATCTATACATCTATCTATACATCTATCTATACATCCATCCATCCATATACATACACATTCAGGGTCAATGATTGGTATCAAGCACAGAAAACATCTGAGAAGCAGAAACTACTAAAACTGGGATAAGAACTGTTGCAACACACTATTATAAACTGGAAGGATGGTGGGGAACCATCGTCTTTAAGGAAGAAATGTGGTCAGGAAAACATCCTGAATGATAGTGATCACTTAAACGTTTGGTGAAATCAGATGGAAGAAAAACAACAGTAGAGCTCAGGGCTGTGTTTAATAGTGAAAGTAAGGACATTTCAACATGACCAATATGAAGGAACAGCTGAAAAGTTGTGTAGCCAGAAGAAAATCACTGATCAGTGAGGATAACTGGAGAAAAAGGCTTCAGTTTGCTGGAAAGCATAAAGTTTAGACTCTGGAGCCATGAAAGAAGGTCATGTGGTCTGATGAGTCCAGATTGATCCTGTTCTAGAATGATGAAGAAAGGAGGATGAAGTGATGCAGCCATCACGCCTAGAGCCTACTGTACAAGCCTGGGGGGGGGGAGTCTATGATCTGGGGTCGCTTCAGGTGGTCAGGTCTACGTTCAGGTCTAGAATGAGGTCAGCTGACTTCCTGAATATAGTGAATGAGCAGTTTATTCCATCTTCCCTGATGACACGGCCATATTCCAGGATGACAAAACCAAGATTCATGTGGGTCAGATTGTGAAAGAGTGGTTCAGGGAACATGATACATAATTTTCACACATAGATCAGCCACCACAAAGTCCAGACCTGAACCCCATAGAAAATCTTTGGGATGTGCTGGAGGTCCGACTCTCCCAACATCAATACAAGATCTTGGGGAAAAATGAATGCAACACTGGATGGAAATAAATCTTGCGACATTACAGAAACTTCTAGAAAATATGCCACAGAGAAATGCTGCTGGAATCAAAGCTGAAGGCGGTCAAGCGGAATATTAGTGTGTGACCATTGTTTTGGTCAGGCAGGGTATTTAAGGATTAGAAAATCACAGAAATGTGTATTACTTTATACCACAGGAAACCTTGAGCAATAAAGAGGCAATAGATGCTGTATTTACATTATTAATTACACTAATCAGCTTTTTTTTCTTGCTAGAGAATAAAAAAACAGAAATCATACAAATTAGAATTTTCCATGGGGAAAATTACTCCTGAGTCGTGAGAAATGAACAGTTCATCAGCAAAAACAATCAACGAATACAAAATGATCAAGAAACACACAATGCAGGTCTCGCTGTTTGCAGATAAAGTCTGTTTTTGGAGACAACAGGACATTGAGATTTAAAAAAACCAAAAGATTAAGACACAGATGCACCATAACTACACAAGTCTACCAGCAACTTCTCATATATTGCAAATCCTAGCAGGAAAATACTTTTTCTAATTGTCTACAAGCCATTTGTGCATCTTTACTGAGATTTAGGTCGACTTCTTCCATCCACTGCCATCACAACGGTCTTTTAATCTTGATCTCTGGAAACTAAAACTACTTTTTCGGTATGTTGAGGATTATTTTCTGACTGGAAAGTCTGATGTTTTCCTCCAGACTCTCACTGGAGTCCTCTTTTCCCCACGTTCCAGATTAATCGGAGCCATTCTGGCTCATAGTTTTGTCAACAGGTGAACATGACAAAATGAAGTTGTTTCGACACATGATTTTCATAATAAATTTCCAAATAAATTTATAATTTACAATTTCAAATTTTATTCTAAAGACCATCCCTTGGTCATGAATAAGGGAAAGATCACAACAATTTGGCAAATATGAGCTTCAGACAACCTTGTAAAGACAAGAAAATATTTAAAAAAAGAAGACTATAGTCCCAGTGGACACATTCAAACAGCTTCCTGGCAATTGTCAGAACTGTTTGATTGCTGTAATGAGAGAAAAAAAAGCCACAGACTGCTGGGAGGCAATCAATAACATCGCTGACACAATGTCTACACATCCTCAGTCATGATCTCATGTCATTTCTATCCAGAAAAAGTCTGAAAATATAAAATATGAACCAATAATTTAATAAAAGTTTAGCTTAAACTCAGTGACTAGCAGCAGACAACACAGGGCAGTAAATACAGGGCTGCTTAATGTAATAAAACTTGTTTTAATGGAGTTATTGCTCCACAGAGATACATTTCCACAGTCTCAACTACACTGTGCACCTTTCTGGAAGCAATAATGCCCATCTGGGACACTAAGACATTCACTAAAACCCATAGCAGCAAGCACATATGCAGCCACAGTCAGCTCACACTCACATACAAAGCAACATACATGCTGGGCTGAACAAGTTGCATCCTTCATGGATGGCTTCCTGACAACAGACCCTGCACTAAATGCAAACCCCAGCCTTAATGAAGACAAATCATTTGGATGACAGCCAGATCTGCTGATAAATACACCACCAGGAAATTCAACTTAACACAACGCTGCACCAGATCAGTGGGATCGCCCTAGCAGGGAACATCACACTTACTGTTGTCCCTCAGTTTCCTCTGAAATTAAGCTTTGATTGAATCAAGCTTTGTAAGAGGTGCAGAAGTCCTTCAGGAAAACACAGCAGGTGTAAATCCAAACTACAAACACTGACATGTTTGTTTCATTTTAGGGAGTGGATCATGTGCAAACTGATTTTCTACCCTCATGTGAGACAGGAGGTGGGAACAGGATGAGAGCCACCCCCTTTTCTGATACACACAGCCTGCCCTCCTCAACCCCCAGAACCACTTCCTGTCCTGTTTCCCATGGCGATTACACAGTGATGTCATGAGGAAACGAGAAAGGCCATTCTTACTCTCGAGGAGCTTCCTGCAGCTGAAAGACAGAGGGCTCTGATTCAGGGCTGTTTATACTGAGATCACCATGTATAAACCCTTTGGTTGTGTCTGAGGTTGAGGGGTTTAAACAGAGCAGTGTTAGCAGCATGCCAGTGTGTCAAAGTCTATCACTCCGCTTCATTTTTGCATCAGTGTGCTTCAGAAACACGAGAACCCTAGAGTACGTACTGCTTTAGCTCATTCTACGACATCATGGTTAAAAATACTCAACTTTTCCCCCCGATGTTGACTACTTGCCCACCCAACAGCCTGATCCTCTGTAGGGAGTTCCCCTCATTATTATGGAAACAGAGAGCGGAGGAAGGAGAGTGTGAGAAAGAGCGATCGCTTCTTGTATAAATTATTCATTCACATGCAGACGACCTGTATGGCTCGTCTCCAGCAACTGATCTCTATCATCCACAGAAACAACTTTATTTCAACTTGTGACCCCTTCTAGAAGGGTCATCCGTGAGATGCACACTGGAGAAGTGGCTCCAACAGATACCTGGAGAAACATCCGTTTCCTTGGAAGAGCTAAGAACAAGCTCCCGGACCTCTGGTAGACGACCCGAGCCTGAGATAACCGGAGAGCCACCCCACCCTGGGGAGATGGGGGCGGGAGAGGGAAGAGTTTTTGTGTTTTCATTTATATTATGATATCCAATAGTTATTTTATGATATGTGATGTATATATGAATATAATCTTCACTAAATAACAATTAATAAAGAAATTCTCTTCTGACGGCACCAAATGGCAACAAAAAAGTAAAAACAAGGAGGAAAAATCTGGAAAAAATTACAAAAAGACAAGAATAAAATAAAATGCAATTGAAAGATAATGGATAGATTATATAAAATAAGGAGAAATAAGACGGAATAAAAGCAAATGAATAAGTATTTTAAATCAATTAGATAAGAGAAATAAACAAAGGGCCAGATGTATTGAGGACCAAAATTGCCAAAATCAAAATGAATAGAGAAATATAAAAATGGCTCAACAAACAAATTGATGACATAATACACAAAATATTGATTTTTTTTTTCCCATTTTAGGAAAAAAACCTTTAAAATGTGACAAATGTATTTATTTTGTCATTTTACTGTTATTAATTATCAATTATTTACTTTTCAGTGTATTTTCAATTTGATTGATTTATTTGGTGATTTTTTTCATTTCTTTCCTCCTTTATTTTTATGCCTGTATTTATTTCTTTATTATTTTTCTTTTACATTTTATTATCCCCAAAAGATTTATTTCTGTATTTTATTTACATCTAACATTTTGACACTTTTATTCACTCATATTTACATCCTCATTTTTTCCAATCTTGCAATTTTTTCCTCTATTTATTTATCCAAGTGTATTTATTTCTGTGTCTCCTTATGACATTTCTGTAATTATGACATTTCTCCTTATTCATTGTGTAACAGAGGGGGGCAGTCTTTCAAGGCATGTCTTAGGGGCCTCACCAAGCATCAAGGGGGTTAACATACAAATTGCCCAGTGGGGCCAATTTCAATAAAGAATGTTAAATTCTAATTAATAATATCAGAAGTAAATTTCAGGGGCTTTTGCAAGCAAAAAAAAGACTAAAAACCACTGCAACTTTTGTCGCAACTTCGCAAAGTCCTGGAGGGACTGAGCAGTGCATTTTTACACTTCTCATGGTCAGAATGACTGTTCTGAGCTTGGTAGCAACTTTGGATGAAGTCAAAATGACCTGCAGTATAGGAGTATTACAACAACTGCAGCTAAGTTGGAGACAATTTACGAGTGCTGGACTCATAAATCCTAAATCCTGAGGCAATGTGAGTCATCCAAAAACAAACTTTGGTCATAAATGAGCATAGATTCTCCCAAAAATTTTGGATTTTAACATTTTATTGTGCATTAACTGTCAGTTGCAATAAATGATGGTCTTTTTTAAAAGAAATGTTTGTTTTACTGTAACAGTCTAGTAGGAAAAAATAGTCCCTGTTTACATGCAATTTCTTTATCTAGTAAAAGAGGGCAAGAACAAGCACAACGATAAATTGCAGATAATATTTGAGCCATCAAAAGATTGTTGTGGTCATCATCAGTGGACAGGATTGATCTGCAGCTGTGTGTCGGCTGGAAGAGAAGAGAGAAATCAAAGAATTCATGTGTTCATCTTCATGAGACACAAAGAGCCGGAGGCCAAAGAAACTTCAGTTCAGAGTCAAATACGTCCACACAAATGGACAGAAATAACACAGGATGAGTCTAAAGTTGCTGAGTCATGCATTTCCTTGCTTCAATAATTCCGAAAACGATATCCAGATTCAGCAGGTCAACATGTGTCAACTTATAGTTTAAATACACACATTCACACATGTGCACATCCTTCAAATTCATTAAAGTCCCATTTTTGAGAGACAGAACATCTACAGATTGATCACATTTATCATATTCATTATTCATTCAGATTTCTTATAAACGCTTGAGTTTTGATAAATAAACTGATCTTGTTCTTTGTGTCTGCAGTTTCTCAGACTCGACTTACTGAGCTTACTGAGGTTTTTAGACTGACTGAAACCCAAAACCCCTTTATGGTTCAGAAGGGACTCCAGAGAATAAAGGAACCCTCCCTTGATTCAAAAGACAACAGGCTTTATATATCTGAAGATATTTGTGTGCTTTAGAGTTGAATTTAATCCAAAATAAAGCAAAACTACCATAATGTGACATTTCATTGACATCTCTCAATTATTTCAAGTACCAATTAAACTTCTCTTAGGATGAATTGCAATGAATATAATGATTAATTATTCATCAAGTATAATGTAATATGCAAGTTTGAAACAAAAACTTTAATCTGCAATTTGTCAATTCATTTGAACTTTAAACAAACAAAAGGAAATAACTTATAGTTTCCTTAATGATCAACTTTATTATATTTATTGTATAAATAAATCTAGAATCTGATGCTTGCAGCAGACATATTAGAATAAAAAGAAGGTTTATTGAACAAAAATTTTGAAATATAAAATGTGTTTCTGATAGAATGAAATTATATTTGTAGTGAGGGGATAATCAGTACTTTGCTCCTGACTTTAAGCCCTTAATAATACATTTACTTACTAAAATGATACAGGAGGCATCAGAGTGAATGAATTTTCACTGATATTGTGGTTCACTAAACAGACTACAGTCTAATAAACCACACATTTGATCACATTTGCTGCTTTTGAACTTAGAACAAAGCTTTACGACGATCATCACAGTACAATGACAGCAGGACTTCTGATACTACAGGTTAACCTGTCTGTGTTTGAAGCAGAGGAGGACTGTGTTACAGTAAATGAAGTCTGTTCAAAAAGCTGCTGCATTTGTGTTTTGCTTGTTTTGTTCTTGCTTGTGGCTTAAAAAAATCAACAATGTTGCCAAAAATGATCACAAAATAAGGTATTGCATAAATCTGGTGCATCCCAACGACCTTTTCTTCATACAAATAATGGTTCTTGTGCAGACTGAGAGGAGATTAATGAATTGTGTGATTGTGTACATACACACACACTTGTTTACCCTACATGATGCAGAGGACAACCTGCCTACACACCAGCTTTTAGGGACACCATCTCCACCTCATCCTGTCTCACCTGGAACAGAAGGACACCTATGCCAGAGAACTCTTCCTGGTCTTTAACTCGGCTTTTAACACAGTTCTCCCATCGCAGCTGGTGAAGAAGCTAAGGTCGCTCCAACTGGGTCCTCTGTTTTTTGATGCAGCGCCAGCAAGCAGTCAGAGAAGGATGGAGATGGACTACCTGACATCTTCCTGAAAGTCCCACAATCTCCTACTCAATGTGGGAAAAACAAAGGAGATGGTGGTGGACTTTAGCTCCAGTAAGCACACATACAGACCCTTGAACATCAACAGAGCAGCTGGAGAGAGGGTCAGCAGCGTTAAATTCTTCAGGGTTCATCTGGAGGTCAATATGCCGTCCACCATCAACACCACAGCCATCATTAAAAGGCCCAGCAGCAACTCCACCCTGCGGCTCATCTCCCTAAAGAGAACCTGACTACCTTCTATAAGGGCACAACTGCTAGAGGAAAGCATCCTCACCTACAGTCTCATCTCCTGGTTCGGTAACTGCAAAGGTTAAAATAAACAGCAGCTGCACAGAAACCCCTGGTGGCCATCTTCCTACACTGCTGGACATCTATAAGGAGCGCTGTAGCAGCCGGGCAACAGCCATCTTAAAGCATCCACACATCCCGTCCCACACTGCTTTCTGTTTTGCCGTGAGGAAAACATCTCAGGAGCGGAAGCTGCAGGACCAGCAGGATGCTGAATTCTTTCACCAAGCAGAGAAATTTGTCAACCCCTTACCCCCCCTACCACCCACCCAGACTAAATGACTGTACTTTAGGAGGGCACACACATGGAACCGTCGGCATCCCTACTAACTAGTTTCATTTTACTATTTATTACTATTTGATGTTTTATTGTGTTCTAGATTCTCTATTAGTGGCTTTCTTACTATTTTCATAGAACTTTTGTTTGTTTCAGGGAAAACAATTTTGTTTCTCTTGTACAAGTGATTGAGAAACAACAATAAAAAATATTCTATTCTATTCGTGTAAATGTGGGGATAGAAATTTTGCCCCCAAAGGGTTCATGGGATTTTTGAGGGTTAGGACTTTGGCTTCATTAAGAATTTGTCGAGAATTTATTATAATAATAAAATATGCATTTTTAGGTTTTTCTAAAAAGATGAAGTTAGACATTCTCGGGTTTCTCAAGCTCATTCCAAATCTGCTAAAGCAGGTCGATTTTTACCGGAAATCCGGTTTTTATTCTTGGTGGTGTAGGTGTGGGTAGGAAGGAAGGTCGGAATGAGGTCACACAGTTCATGGTTAACTTGATGGACAACCTGGTACATGAAGCAAGCATTTAGAAGATAGTTACACCTAGCAAGCGTTAAGAGATCATGATGAAAAAGAGGTCTAATGGGAGAGATAAATGGTCAAACTAAATCAGATAAATATCTTGCGTTTTCAAAGCGACCTCAGTCTGAATGGTCAGGTCACATTCTGTCTCACTTCTACATCTCTGAAGTGAGACAGATGTCTGTGCCGAAGAAGGCGTGACCACAGCTTGCTGCATGTGACATCACATCTTCTTCTGTGCAAGCATGCAAGCCACTTTTAGACTCACATTTCAATTATGTGTACAACCACACATCAGAACTGAACATTAAGCCCTGAAGTGGGACCATAAACATAACGTTAGTGTCAGAATTAAGTACTGGTTAGGTTTAGGGGTTAGGGTTAGAGTTAGGCATTCAGCTGTGATGGTTAGATTAAGGGAATGCAATGTTTAGACCATCAAATCCACTAGCTATATAAATGGAATGATTTTGATACATCTTCTCACTGAATATGAGCATTATTTGCACCCACTGTAAAAGAATAGTCTTATTAAGAGCTGTTATATTAATATCTCATGTCAATAAATAAAGAAATATCCTGCATGTACTAATGTAACTGCTCTGATAAGACTCAATTAGTGTCAATAGAATGCTTTGCACGTTCAGTTTTCGATACTTTACTTTTAAGACAAGTCAGCAAAGTCTCATAGGTCAATTATTCAAAAAAAAGACAACAGTGTAGAAGAAATGCACCAAAGCGTGGCAGCATTTTGACAAGACCTCTCAAAAACAAATGACCCAAAAAGAATCGGGACAAAGCAACATTTGATTTACTCAGACAACTCGGAATACAAATAAAGACTGAATGTAAACTAAACCAGCGTAGAACAAAGGTCATGTTAAAGTCTGAGCAGTAATGAAGCTCCACGTACTGGAAAACACCATCTTTTTATTTCCTGTGACAAGGTATGATGCGAAAAGAGGTAGAAAGGAGACACTGAACTATCAGGAACACCCTGTCCTCCTCTTCCTCCTCCTCCTCCTCCTCTCAGACTTTCCTTGCAATCAATTATTCATCCCTCACCACCACACCATGTGAGGCATGTACAGCGTATGCATGCTCTCTGAAACACATTCAAGATGAAGGCAAACACGCACAAACATTCAGAAAGGGAATCTTCCAAGCATCCATTCCTCTGATGAATCACATCCTCAAAAAAGAAAAGAAACTGCTGCACTCTTTCATTAAAAACACAAGACTGTAGCTTCTCAAAGCTTCGCTGCCAGACATGACACCATGATGGAAATTTTGAAGGATTAAGTCGGGCAAAAGGGTAAAGCTTCGTCTTTCTGCTCACCTTCTTCCACTGTATGACGTCACTGCTGGCGTCATACATGTGTAAACTTTCATATTCGGCTCCTGTTCTACAACACAGAGCAGTTTTTAAACGGAAAGTCTAAAATCTGCTCATGCAATCATTAAGCTGTTCTTGTTTTCTGCAAAGTTAGGGGGAATTGTGCTCACCACACAGTTGACGTCCATGCCGGCCTCAAGCAGAGTCTGGATGGTGCTGTGGTGTCCGTTACGTGCAGCCATGTGAAGCGGTGAATGTAGACGAGTGTGGCTAGTCATGAGGTTCGGGTGAGCGTTCACCAGCAAGCGGACCACCTGCACACAAAAGCACGGCCACATATCAGCAATAAAAAAGGTAATCTAATGCATCGTTCATCTTCTTTTACCCACTGAAGGAACAACATAGTGTTCAGTAGATTAATACTAGGGATGAGCATTCGATGAAATATTCTTAATCAATCATCGGGAGAATTGACGATCGATTTTCAATTAATCATTAATACTTTTATATTGAGTATTTATAGGCTATATTAAAATGCTGTAAAAGTAGAAAAAACACAGCATGTTTCCTCATTTAGAGCTTAATTCCAAGATGAACGAATCTTAAGTCAAACAGGATTCATTCAATGGTTACACTGGAAAATATGCACTCACATACAACTTATGCACCAGTCTAAATAGTTTAGTTAGGATTTTATCGATTAAAAAAATAATTTCATTGATGAAATTCTTAACGATCGATTCATAGATCATCGATTAATTATCCCCATCCCTAATTAATAGTATTGATTATTATCTTCACTTTGCAATACAAAGATGTAAAAATAAAAAAATTCAAGTTCACAGCTAATACTTGGAAAACAAAACCAGACCCAGACTTTTTGGGCCCAATAAAATCCATCTGCATATTAAAGCAGTTTTTAAAAGTAACACGGACAGTTTTTATTGACGGCTTTATAAATAAAAAAATAAAAAAACTGCCGGTAATGTCCCCGTCTCTCTTAGGGAAGGGATCGCTCAACCTTATCACATAAAATACAATGATTTGCCCCATAAACATCACCGGCAATAAACCTCCAGTCAGAGAGACGGACAGGGTTCAGAGGTTTTTGAGCTGAGGAGGGAATATATGTACATCTATCAATCAAGTCAGTGATTTGCCTAAAATGACCATTTCTTATAGATTATGAGAAACATGACTTTAAGCATGTGATAAAATGAGTAAAAACATAAAAAGCCAGTCTGGAAATATGGTAGTTAGCATTTTGCTTTCCACAGCATCTCTAACAGACAGAAGTTTTTGCCATGGTAACATGTAATAGACTTAGTTATCCAATCAAGTTCCCTCGTTTTGTGAGCTGCTGCATTTCCATTGATATTTTTATATTATTATCCAGTCTTCTTCAGATGTAGCAATCCCCATATTTCTTTTCATATTTTGTTTTGGATGTGTGAAGCTTTATCTAAAGACTCAGCTGATTTGTAGATACAGTATATGACATTGTTCTACATGTAGTTTATAAATACATGCTTCTCTTAGTAATTCTTTAAGATAAACCTTCCTCTCTGAATTGGTTTAAATGCTATAACAGAGACAGGGAACACTTTGTATTATCTGGGAACCATAATCTATACTCAAAGATGACATGTGGAGTTTGCCAAGGCTCCATTCTGGGCCCCCTTTTGTTCAGCATCTCCATGCTCCCATTAGCTCAGTTCATGCAAACAAACTTGTCATAATTATGCTGATGACAGTAAACTATATTACTGTCTCACCGGGCGGGGGAATTTTTACAGGTCTCTCTAAAAGACTAAAGGAAACATATCACTCCTGTTCTCACATCTCTACATTGGCTTCCTGAGCACCAAAAAAATAATTACAAATTTTTGCTGCTGGTGTACAAGGCACTGAATAGTTCTGGTCTACAATATATATCAGTCCTTAAATGTGGAATTCTACATATTTAGTGTTAAATCAGAGTTCATATTTTTATGACACTTTTCCACATCAAACGAGCTTGTATTCATGCAACTTTGTAAAAAGTCTTCAGCTAAATTCGCCTGTATGGACATGGAGGCATTTTCCCTTCAATGAATTGCAAATGAGCAGTGTAGGGCGGGTTGCATCAACATGCCATTACTCATCTGTGATGCAACACATTCATCTATAAAGGGTGGATAGGCCCCAACCCCTCAAAAGGAGAGTTCTAAGAAAGCAGTCATTGAAACTGAATGATCAATAGGCAGCTTTTTTTTCCCTTAAATGCACTGCAGGTCTGCTTAATTGCTTGTTTGTAGTGTATTAAAAGTACTGTCAGTCAACTTCAGCCCTCCATAGCAGGGGGTTGTTGTTGCTTATATCTGATCATGGATGTTGTTTTAATATCTCAAGTCCTCCTCTTAAAATCATCATCCTCCTGTTTGCATTTGATTATGTGTGTGTGTGTGTACTAAACTTTTGCCCTGTGTTAGTTACATCTCCATGCAGCAGCAGATTCCACCGCAGGGATTTCCCTTCATTATTATGCAGAGAGAACTACTGTGCTGCCTTTATAAATAATTCATTCCCAGACTGACAAACCTGTATGGCTCAACTGCAATTACCAGCTACCTTAGCAAGGAGAATGTGTGAATGTGTTTGAACATGAGCCCCCATTTGTAGCCGGCGCCTCAGTGTGAATGTGTGTTTCTGTGTCTTTTCTCACGTTTCTAATAAAAGTAAAGTTGCAGTTTGATCAACTTTGCCGCCGCCACTGAGAATTTGTTTGAGATGAATAAATCAACTATATTTAAAGCAATTAACAATGGCTGATCTCTTGAGAAGGCTGATCCTCTACATGATGCTCTTTGTAACAGCCAACTCCTCACCACCTGTTTCTTCTCCCTAGTCAGCGAGCGTACATACTGTAATCCACAGACATGTCACAAACATACACATTTATAGATCAAGAGGTGCCAACAAGGTGTTGGAAACCTTCCTCAGAGATTTTGCTCCATATTGACATGATAGCATCACACAGTTGCTGCACAT
>JBBBVU010000025.1:18708051-18726682 GCA_037177055.1 Atherinosoma microstoma
ACACACACACACACACACACACACACACACACACACACACACACACACACACACACACACACACACACACATATAGAACTCAGTGTGCTCTGCTTAAAAGTCTGAAGACATTTAGTTTTTCTGCATTTATTGCCACGATAAATAACAACCTGAGGATCTTGTGCCAATCCAGGTCCAAAACTTGATGAAGAAGGTGTATTTCTACTCAAAAGCAAAGGATAAGGAAATAATAATCACAAATGTCTCCCAAGCAGGAGTGTACATGTGCAACATGTAAGACAGAGATCAGACGACAAGATAAAACAGAGCGATCGTTTCCACATAGGGACAGCTGAGGTGTTGATGTTTACGTCCCGATAGATCGCGTTGCTCTACTGATCCCTTTCTGCAGCGACCCACAGTACGAAACCAGGAGGAGTGTTAAAAAGATCCGAGTGACAGGGGATGAAGGGTGAGGAAGAAAATACTAAGGCTGAGACAGGTGTTTGAAGAGAGAGAAGAATGACAATTTCTAAAATAAATTAAATTACATTACATTTAAAAATAAATTAATATTTTAATCAAAATATTAATCAAATTAAACTAAGTGAAATTACATTTAAATTTAAAAATAAACTAAATTAAACACCAATTTTAAAAAGTTAAATTAAAAATATCAATCAAATTAAACAAAATTAATTACATTCTTAAAAATTCTATCAAATTAAATGACATTTTTTTGTAGAAATAAAATAACATTTTTAAAAATATACATGAAAATTCTGCATTTAATGGTATGTATTTATTAGTTTAAATATATTTTTCCAACAATTAATCCTGTTTCTGCTAGCATATCTTTTAGGTGAGTGATATTCTTTAATCAGCAGACTGTAATTAAATGATACACCCATAATTAAGTGACATGTTTAGTTCTTAGTTCATTAATCGTGTTTGGAAACACAAACTCTTCCACATACACTTTTAAGATGTTTTCAGTACTCTATAGCTATTCGGTGAACAAGCGAGGCCTTGAACACCCACACACACGTCCACCGTTGGCGTCGTCTTAAAAAACAACCAGCCTATGCATCGATTCATCAAATCCTGCAGCATAAAGACTCCACCTCTCCCACACACACCTTATTAATCCACAAACCCAGCAGTCATACTCTGAGTTGCTGCACAACCAGACTTTGTCAGGTTTGTCAGGGAATGTGTGAACTTTGTTGGTCCCACTGTAAAGGCCAGAGCCCAGTGGAGGTGTTGTGTTTACAAACCTCTCCGTGTTCTGGGCTCCGCTCATGTTAGCTTTATGCATGATAAACATTTTAAGAACAAGTTGTTTATTTAGCCTCTCTTAGCTTATTGTTTGGATTGTTCAGCCTCTGGTTTCCATCCATTTCATCCAGTTTGTTTATTTTGTACACTAGAGGGCAAAGTTTGTTTTACTGTGTGTACGGGTGTTTTTTCTTTTTCAGGTGGTGTGTATTAGATGTTGTGAAAATGTGTAGAACTCTATTTAGCGAGGATATAAGAAGAAGCCCTAAAGAAAGAAAATAAAAGCATCTTGGGTTTCTATATCTACGGAGGTTAAAGGTTAACAGGAAGGTGAGTCACTGCAAAGCATGAGCAGCTCACATTAAGTAGTCAGTGATACGCCATTTTACGCTCTCATTTATCTTTAAAGTCTGACATATGAAATAAGAGAGAAAATTATTGGACCTTTAACAGGAAAGCATCAATAAATCCACTCAATAAAACAAACATCATAAAACTTTATTTACAAAGCACTTTTGGTGCATAAGAGTTGCACAAAGTGGCTTACATGATAAAAACTAGCTTTTACATTATAAAAACACAAGCAGTAACACACCCAAGTTGATTACAAAACAATCCAAGTAAACACACACACACACCTCATCATACTCTCTCTCACACACATACTAATAAACTCTCTCTAAATAAAAAATAAGAGTATAAACAGCGAGCTCAGGGAGGAGACAGGATGCAAGACGGATGCCAAATCAGCTCGAATGGACAGATTTTGGTTTTGAGAAAAGGCTGAAATTGGCAGCTAACATCTCTTTAACCATCAACCTATTAAACTGTAATGATTACAGGATGCATGTATAAAACTATTGTTCAGTTTGTTCTCACATGTGCATCAAATGAAGTCAACCACTTATATTTGCACGTCACTTGATAATAAACTATCATTTAAACCTCTGGGGTCAACGGACTCGCCAGTGTGTCCAAAACACATATCCAATTTATAATGACGTAGCAGCAACACAGAGTCTCCAATTTCATCTTCTGTCCACAGTATGGACTTTAAACTGTACCCCACTTTTATAATTGTGTTAATAAAAGCAGAGTTATGATTAAAAAAAATGCACAGCATACTTTTTCCATGTATATTACCATCACATTTGGTGCAGGAAGAAGCGTTAAACACGGTCCATTCTAAGGAAAGTGCCTGCAAGCAAAATAAAATAAAACTATGCGTTTCTATTGGTGGAAAAATCCACCACATAAACCAATCAGAAAACTTTATGAGAAAGTCTCACATTTGTTTGCTGAAGAAGTTGTGAGAGGGATAAAATCCAGCAGAAGCAGATTGACCCTCTCATCAGTCTTCCTGTCCACCCTGGGAATGTCAGACTGTGATGATGGAACAAATCATTTATGTAGCATCTTGTGTTGATAACTGATTATTTTGTAAAAAACCGCCTGAGGCGTTCCTGCATTTTGATGGAAGTAGTTGTTTATAGCTTTGTTTACTAAATTTAAACATGCGTTTTTAATATCTACTATTTATAATTGCATTCTGAGTTCTAACAATGGTTCATTAATCATGTTTGTGGTTTAGTCAGATCACATGTTTTTTGTGTGTTTTTAGGTCCAGTGTGTTAAAACAGTTCGTCAAAATCAAATCTATCCCCACATCCATATCATGCCAACCAGGGATGACCACCTCCGGACCTACTGGGTCAGTATCCTGCAGATTTACGATGTTTCCCTGCTCCAGAGGGTTAACCACTAACCCAGATCTCTCTTCCATTCACCTTCAACAACAGCTGACTGTTTCCTGCAAACCATGTCTAACAAGCCCAGTGTTGCTCAGCACTAACACCTAACAAGCTAATTTAATGTTCTGCTTGACACATCACCCACAACAACTTCATAAACTTAAAATAATAATAAAAAAAAAAAAACACAGAGGCTTCCTTGATAGAACAATACTCTGTGTCCTGGACTGAATAATGTGTTGAAACATATTACGTCACAGATAATCCTCAAGTATCAGTTCAGTCCACCATATTTCTGCCATCTTAAAAAAAGGAATCTGTTTGCGGACTTTGTAATGTTATGAGATATGAGCAGTTTTCAGCAAACCTCCCAAAGCTGCTTGAACCTTGCTGTCCCACTGATTAGGTTGCAAACTTTGACAGAGTCTAAGCCCCCTGACAATATTAACTGGTCACTGTTGTCCTCAGTATTGGCTTTTATATTAACAGCTGCACAGCCAAACAGCATGCGACGGAACGTGCCAGTTAAAAAAATAAATACTGGAAAATACTTGAAGAATCACTTCCTAATAAAGCTGGGTTTTCTTATCACAGCTGTTCTGTTTTGTTCTCCATGTTCTAGCTCTAAACATTTCCATGCCCTTGTCACCTTCCCATTGTTTCCAGTAGATGCATGAACCCATCCAGCAGCTGAAATAGAATTAAAGGCAACTTGAGATTAGATAATGGAGGAAAGTTGCTGCTGCAGGAATGCAGACTCTTGGCGGATTAGTCAAATATGCAGACGGCGTCCTACCTAATTAACCTCAGCGATGTGAAGAAGAGCTCTGGTTAGGCATGCTCTCGTGTGTGTGTGTGTGTGTGTGCATATAGCTGCTACCAACATACTTCACGTTTTAATGAAAAATTTAACAGTGCGAGTTCTTTCCTTCAGCTTTGCCTCTTTTCAGCATCATGCAACGACATGCAAGCATCATCTTGCACCAGAGATGGCTGATTGCTGAGATCCAAACACTCATCTTTTCATTCAGTCTCTAGGAGGTAAAGAGGTTAAACATCCTGACAGGTATCCCAGCAGGAAGAGCAACGCTGCCCCCTGCTTCAACCCGTCTTCAGTTACACTTCAGTTACAATCCAAAGAGATTAGACTGGTTTGGTTGTATCCCACACACCAATATATACGTGTCATTTCATTGTAACTGCAGGGCTCCAGGAACATTTAAACCCTGCGTTTTAATTATAAGGCTAGATTTCTCCAAATTCACACACACAAAGTAATTTGGCTTTTTATCTTCAGTTGCACATTGGGAAACTGCAGAAAAAAACCGTTTGAGGGGCAATTCTGTGCACAACAACATGACCTTAAGAATGTGAAAAATGCTGTCGCTCGCTAAACGGGAGCTAAACTGACTCCCTTATTGTTCAGAAGTGTCATTTATTATCAGACGGATCAAAAGAGGACCTGTGATGTTTGTCAAGTAGAACAAAAAAAACGTATTTTGGTGCAATTGATCCGTTTGAGATGGAAGGTTTCATTTGCTGGTTCTCACCACGGATATTAAAGTTCGTGCTGCAGAAAAAAATCAGGCTACATCAAAGGGAGCATTGTCATGAAAGGAAAAGGAACGAAGAAGCTGGATAAACCTTTGTAGTCCTGGGTTCTTTTCAAATGAAACTTTTTTCTCTTTTTTTTTTTTTTGAAGGAGGGAAAGCCGAAGTCGACCGAATCCGTCAGACTGTTGAAGTTCACGCCGTGTAATGAGATCAAACCAAAAAGTCTTTCAACAGGAACTGAGGACTCAACAACAGCAATAGATTCAGGGGAAATCAAAAAGGGAACCCATGTGAGGTGAGATGTGTTCGCTATCAGAACAGATAAAGCCAGACAGGAAGTGGGCTTGCTTCATATCCTGTTTTGAGCTAGAAGCAGAAGAGATACCTGATGATTAAGAACAGTATTAGAAGAGCTCGCTAACTGATACGACCCACCGGCGTGTTAGGAGTACAGGCACACACCGACACACGTACGATTTTTCTTTGGAAGTGGCCTTTGATGTTTAAACCCCACCGACTAATGCAGAAACAGACCAGCCTCCACAATGCTTTAGGCCATGAGTTTCCACTTCACACTGATGTCTCATGCAAGTGTGCAGGTATGGATAATGTGTGGTGTCAAATGTGAGATTAGCTCAGCCACAGAGAAGCAATTTTAAGAAGTGCTTGGAGTGAGGAACCTCTCAAAAACCCTTCCCCATATTTGATTTTCTCCCCCATTATTTCACTTCTCAGCTTTTATTTAGCTTCTTTAGTAAATCTACTTGATGCAAACAAATTAACGCACACGTTTGCAGATGTGCAGTCACGTGAACACCCTGCAAATACAGGAGAAGGTCACGCAGTTCTACTTCTATAAACAAAAAACCAATCAGTCAGTTTAACCCAGTTACTAATGTGTCCTACATATATGCACATGCAAACACCTCTAGCAAAGACCAGTTCAATTTAGTTAATAAAGGTATGTTGGGGACATTTTTCAATACATTTTAAGCCATCAAGGAGACGAGCCATGAATTCGGTTGAGAAATAATTATTGTTTACGTTTGCAGAAATACTCTACAAAACTGAGGTTTCAATTTAAGTTGACGTAAAGAAAACTCAGAGGAATAAACACATGGAAAACCCATCTCAGCTCAGTGTAGCCGACTCCTAAGAGCACCAGTTATTAAAAATAGAGCACATCAGCCTCTAACTAGCTTACAAACTAGCCTTTAATTAATTACCCACACTGTCTAGCCACATTTAATCAGCCATCCATGCTACATTTATTATTATAAATGCATGCTGCAGATATTAGAAATTACAAAACTAAGGTTTCTTTTTTTAAATTGTCAAAGAGAGTCTAGAAAGGTGAGTGTCTGGAGTTATGATCATGGGATGGATTTCATGGGGAGTTGATAACCTTTTGCCTCTGGAGGGATGGAAGTATGGAAGAAGAAATGTGCCACAATAAATACAGTACAAAATAATTTACTAAAGGTGTCAAAATTAGAAATTAACAGACGTAAATTAATAAATTTATCCATAACTACATGTGTCAAGTGAATAATATGGGAAATAAAAATTTAATTTTTAAATTTGGAAATACATAATACAGAAATTGTTATATATATAACTATTTGACTACAATACAATTTCATTTTACCTAAAAACATACATAGATAAATATTTCATTAGGATATTATTTTATGTGTCCTGAGCTGCAGGGAATAATGAATTAATTTAAACTGCAACTCATCAACAGATCCTGACATCTGATTGGTTACCCTGCTATAAATCAGAGACTCTGGAGCAGTAGAGGAGCAGCCAGACCCTGAGGACCCTGTGGAGGACACTATGGAGAGTATAGAGTTGTGCGACAATAATAAATAGCAAATAAAATAAAACAATAAATTAAATACACAAGAGTTCAGATTTCTGAAAGCTACTCAGCATCTTATATTCAGTGAGTTCAAGACCCAAAAAATTAGATGCATTTTTAAAAGACATTTAACGATTGTATGCTCTGAGCGGTGCGTACATTTAGAGGTAAGGTAGGCCACGGTATTGGGGCTGCCACAGCGATGCTCAAACACCTTTACATTTTAACTTTGATCTCGGAACATCGAGAAGAAACCGGCTGGTTGACCTGAGTGCTCGCATAGGTGTGCGGATGTTAAGCTTAGATTTCCAAACCAGATGACTTCATTCTTCTTTTTGTTAATGTCTAGAAAATTTGACCTCATCCAGGTTTTAATTTCAACCAGACAGTTTCAAAAAGGGTGTCAGCGCATTACTTCTGCATAGCTTATCTGGCATATGGGCCCATGAAATGGTACATAATGCTTACCAAAGATAAAACCTAGTGGCAACATGTAAAAGACAAACATTAATTTCCCAATATGGACCCCTGGAGAACCCCAAAAAAGAAAAGAGGATGCTGAAGAGTAATAAGCTCCTAGACTGACAGACAAGATCCTGCTTGTGAGGTATGACTTGAACCAGTACAGACCTGTACCATGAATACCTACAAAAAGTTGTTTTTTTATATATCTGTGTTAGGAAACTGAAACAGTCATAAGCAGCAGTGAAATTAAAATGGTTGAAAACAGTGTTAACAGTGGGATCTCGATAGGATTCAGAGCAAACCCAGGCCAAGTATCCACATATGTGGACTCTGGTTTTTTTAAAATGGCCTAATGTTCAAAACATAATATCTAGTTATCATATTTATTGGTTTATCATAACCACAAATAGCTCAAATAAACTTAAAATGCACACCAAAACAAAGCTCAGGTCTTAGGGGGTTAACACTCATAACATTAGCCCCGCCCACCTGGTTTGATGGTTGGAGCCGAAAGATTAAATGATATGTTGTTACATAAAATGAAATTATATTTTATTTAAATCAATGATTTATTTAATCATTTATTTGTGTATTTATTTCCCATATAATAAATCAATAACACGTTCAATTAATAATTTAATGCGGTATTTATGTATTTACTGAGGACGTTTCTCCCTCCATACAGTCCTCTCCGGCTAGAGTTTTATCAGGTCCCATGGGGTCCTGAAGAGGCCAATATCCAGGTAGACCAGTATGTAAAAGATCAGTGAAAGGGTGGAAACAACAACCTAGCTTTTCTTCTGGCCGTAGTCTTTCTGACACTCACGTCTCTTCATGTTTGTCCCATTTTACTCTTCGTCTCAACTGCATGTGTGAATCCCAACCCTGCGGTTAAATTTAGCGAAGTGCAGGACCTGCAATTTATTTTCTGACAGCCTGCAGCAACATAAAAACCACCCTATCCTGGGTCCACTGGGACCTGCGGGATCCCCAACCCAGTGCAGCCCTTTACTCCGCAGCAGCACTTCACACTTGGTAAATAAACAAACCTTAATATGAGTTCACCGTGATTCAATGATGAGGAAGAGTTACTGCAGATTACACCACAACATACTGGCGCTTCCTCATTTTTATTCTGTTCACCAGTAAGAGTAGAAAAACCTCAGTTCTGTGTACCCGCTTGGTTTCAGAGCTGTCGATTACACAACACTGGAGGATTCAAGATTTTGAAACTTTTAAAATTTGAAATTGTTTCAATGATTCAGCTGAGTGGTTAATACCTATAAGTTTAGCCTCATCCTGACTTTTAAGGGATATTTGAGCTACTTGAGGATAAAAGAGGCAAGATTAAAAAAGGGATATAGACATTCTGACATTTAAGTGTTTGTCAGAGCCTTGCTAACTGGGAAATGGCAACATCTGTAAAATTTCACATCACTTGCTTGTTAATCATGTGTCATTTTAACAAACAAATGCCATTCGGGTTTAATCTTTCCAGGTTTTACTGCTTTAGACCTCCTTTTTCCTCCAAAACCGCCTTAATTCTTGGTCTAATAGACTCAACAAGGAGGTATCTGCTGCATATGGACATGATAGCATCACACAGTTGCTGCACATCCATGATGAGAATCTCGCGTTCCACCACATCCCAAAGGTGAAATACTGGATTGAGATGAGGTGACTGTGGATGCCATTGGAGTACAGTGAAGTCATTGTCGTGTTGGAGATGATCTAAATGCACAGAGTTGCATTTCATTATTTCGCACACAGCCCAAATAAGTTACTGACACTGAAAATGTAAAATTTTAAAAAGCAGCTTAAAGATTTAAAGTGGTGTCACCAGCAGCTCTCAATTTCACATCCTATTCCCATGACATCACGAAGAAAATCCCATTCACACCGACACACCTTTAAAGATCCAACCCAGAGCTGCTTTCACCCACCGAGGTGTTTTCCCGTCTCTCACATCTGTCACTGACTGATGATGCACTTCTGCACCAATTACGGTGACGAGTAAATCCACGGCTGGCTCGGTTCAGGGGTGGGAGATATAAATTTCAAACAAAGCCCTCATATGTCAAATGAAAGTCTCTCTTCGAGAATGTGATGATAATTAAGCCGTCAGAGCGGTGTTTGAAATTTTTGCAGAGGGACGCGAATAAATGAATCTAACAGCAAGCATAACAACGTCCTCCTTCTCTAGTTATGTAACACATAAAAATGAGTGTAAATACTGCAGGAAGGAGTGGAGTCCCAACTCTCCCGTCTGTGATCTCATTCTCATCGGCTTCTGGCAAATCCCTAATTTGCTGAACACATTTTTGCAAAACTGTCTTACATCTTTGTTTTTGTTTTTTGTTTTTTTTTGCATATTTAGCCAAACAGCAGCTTCCATCCTCTTATCTCCTTGTTAGCAATTCTGTACATTCAAACAGGCTGTAGCATCCCCGGCATGGGACTCCATCCAACTTGCAAATTGGGCCTGTTAATGCAAAAAACCTACTTTGGAAAAAGAAAAAAAACATGTTTTGGATATCTTCATTTCTCTGTAGAGGAATCCAGATACAAGTTTTGCTGGATTCCTAAGCAGAAAACTGGAAAAAGGAAAAGGACACACTGGATTTTCTGAAACAGTTTTATAATTGTATATATATATCTATATATATATATAGATATATATATACACATTCTACTGTTTCACTCTGTTTGAAATGTGGTTTCCAAACAGAGTGAAAATCAAATTCATGGCTGCTCTTCTTCTAAGCGATGCTTCAGTCCGTTGAGGATTGTGGACATGTGTTTATGCCAGGCTCTCTTCACATACCGTAGCATCATTTCAGACAGTTTGAGGTCCGGACTTTAGTCCACTGCAACACTTTAATTCTTTTCTTTCTCAGGTCATTGTCGAGTTACATGAGACAGCCTCACTGGACTCACATTTGACTTTAAAATACTTACAGAGGAGTTTATGGTCGACTCAGTGACATCAAAGTGCTGATAAAACTTCCTGATGAACCATTAAAAATGTACATTTGATCAGCAGCACCTGGATCCTGCTAATTCCTCTGGAAGCAGTAAGGTTGGACTCAGTTTTTGCCCATTTTTAAGTAATAGTTTTGACTTTTTGTTTGTTTCCTGTGAACTTTTATTTCTGTAAAGTTTAGTTCTGGGTAGGTTTCTGTTTTACATGTTATTTCTTGTTATTTCCTCAGTCGGATCTCTGGTTTTTAGCTCGGTTGTCCTGAGCTCAGGTTGCGTTTTCTGTTTTTTTTGTGCTGTCCCTCACCGTTACTCCTGTTCCCTGTTTTATTTTCTACAGTTGACCTCTTTGTATATTCTGTTGCGTTTACTTCCTCTCGTGACCAATTTGATGCCCTGGGAAAGAGTTTAGCCGGCGCCCGTCGTGCATCGCAGTCAAGTTTACAATTAATTTTCATCCATTTACACAGAAGCTGGATGCTTGTGTTCAAGATTAAATTTTTTTAGTAGGAAATAACATATGGAAGAAAACTGAGGAAACAAACATTATTATTAAGGCATTGCAGAAACATAAAGAATATTCTAGCTTCATGCAAAGCAGTGAACATGAAAACAAGTAAGAGATAATATGAATCAAATATACTAAATAAATAAGATATTGCTCTAAATAATAGATACTGAAACCAGAGCAGACATTACCAACAGTAACGATTGCACATGGTTGTAATTAATCTTATTTATCAGAGGCTGTGTACAGTTTTAATCATTAATGTTTTAATTTGATGCATTGTACCAGAGTTAGCTTTAGGCTAATTTACATCTGCAGTCACCTGGCAGGGCACATTAAAAACTATTCAAATACCACATATGGTTACACCGCCCATCCAACGCAAACACAAACACACATACAGTGATTTAAGTCAGTGTTAACAGATTTTAGTGGTTTTTTAAAACATTTTGAAAGAAAATACAAACATATTACGCCCGTTTAGCTTCATTACGTTGGCTTCCAGTACGTTACAGGATTGATTTTAAGATTTTATTGATTACTTTTAAAGCACTGAACGGTCTCTGTCCCTTTTAATTATCTGACCTTTTAACTCCTTACACTCCTGTGCGCACCTTGCGTTCGTCAGGTAGAGGTCTTTTATATGTACCGGTCACTCGACTGAAATCAAAGGGTGACAAAGCTTTTTCAATCAACCAAATAATGCAACAACTTTCCTGAGGAAATCAGGTCTTCGGACTCAGTGCCATCTTTTAAGAAGAAATTGAAAACTTATTTTTATCAGAGTGCTTTTTATTGACTCACAAGTACAGGGGTTTGGGGCAGCTTGTAGCTCAAATGATTGAGCAGCCACCCCATATACAGAGGCCATAGCTTCTAAATGCAGCCGGCCCGGGCTCGAGTCCCAGCCTTGGGCCCTTTGCTGTGTGTCGTTCTCTGCTCTGTAACCCCCGTTCCTGTCTAGCCACTATCAATAAAGGCCACTAGAGCCAAAAAATCCTTTAAAAAAAACAATTACTGGGGTTTTATTCTATCTGTACCTTTTGTTGTCATTGATTTGATTGATTTATGTCTGTAAAGCACTTTGTAACTTTTGTTTTGTAACAATAATTAATACTTTCTAACCCCAATTGGTAAATTCTTTCTCTGCTTTTAGGCATCCTAGTTGCACTAGAAGTAGTGGTCTACCATATTATGGTGCCAGTACAATAAAGTGGGACCACCAGGCCCAACCTCTAACCTCCAGGCCACACACTGATCCTGGGTGCTGCACTAAGTGAGATTATGCAAGTCTGTCTCGAATCAGTCTGGATTCAATTAATGGAACGACTTGAGGCTTAATTAGGAGATGGTGCTCGTTTGACTCTCTTTAAAAAAAAAACTCTGGTTCTCAGTTCCTGATCCCACACCTGCTCCTTGTTTGTCATAACTCTCAGGATCTAATCTGCCTGATTTCCTTCATGCTCTGCCAGATCACTGTTTGCTGCTGTAATTGCAGTTGTCATCATGCAGTTTGTAAGTCAGACAGCCCGTTTGTCTGTCAGTACATTTTATTTTCTGTCTTTGCAATGTCTTAAAACTTCATTTTCCTGATCCGCCTGCCTCCTGTCTCTTACTCCTTTAATTGGATCCTTCCTCCTCGTCTCCTCTCAACCATGGATTCTAACAAAACCTTTGAATAAAGGTGGTTGTGTTTGCTTTTTAACCGACTGTATGCACTCACATAGACAAGCGTTAGCCAGTTTAGTCTGTAAATGCCATATAGTGAAACCTGAAGCATGTGCATGAAGTGCCAGAGGACAGCTGCAGTGTTTACATTTGCATTTTTGTGTTTGTGTCAAAATCCTTTCCAATATCCTCCTGCTGCTGTTCACTCTTGTTCTGAGTTTCTTGGTGGATTTAATGGTTGAACTCTCCCACAGTATGAAGGAAACACAGCACATGTTGGCCATTCTTACTCTGGATTCCTTTTACTCTGTCAGGGACTTCAGCATCATGTGGAAGATCCATAAACAGCCACAGCAGCTCCTCATCATACTGGTCACCAGTCTGGTCACATTTAGCTGTGGGATGGCATCCCATTCCTCAACCAGGAGTTGCTGAAGGTCAAGCAGTGTGGTTGTGCCGGTCCATCTGGCATGAACAGCACGACCAAGCTGATCCCACAAGTGTTCAGATGAGGTCTGGACCCCCAGCAGGTCATTTCATCCTCTCCACTCTCATTCTGGAGGTCCTCTGAGATGATCCTGGCTCTGAGCCATCCTGGAGGAAGGAGTTGGGTCCCAGATTCTGGAGATATGGGATCGTTTCCTCAGCTGATTCATCGGTGCCAACACACATGTCCGTTTATACTGTTATTTTTCTCAGTTAAAGACGGTTTGTTTTAAAGCGGGCTAGAGGGGTGGAGGGGTAGGGCTGTTTAGTTTGGATGTGTGTGAGATACAGTCTGATGTATGTGTGTGTGTGTGTGTGCTTTGATTAGTTTTGTGATGAACCTGCGTGTGTGATTCGTGGCATTTTGAAATGCAAAAACTGTAAAGCACTATGTGCTGCTCTTATTTCATGAAAATTGCTTTATAAATAAAGTTTGATTTTGATTTGAGCAGGTGCCAGTCATACATCTGTGACTGACACACACCTGCAGCACTTAAATCTCAAAACAAGAGTTAAAACCAACAGGAGGACATTGCAATTGCAGGGGATTTTGGCACATTTTTTTGGGCGGGAGGGGCTCTGCGTACATGTTCACCTGTGTTGTTCTTTCCACACAAGCACCGTCCTTACAAATTATACCTCCTTATAAAGGTGACTTATCAGGCTCTCCAATGATGTATAATACAACACTTACTGGTCTTAATAAAGGGGAGAAATAATCTACCAAAAACAAATTTCCTTTACTTTTGTGCCAAGTCTTTACTACAGTATTACTTATATTTGTTGTTTCTTTCTATATTCAGGTTTTTTTTTTCTTTCTGACAATGCCAGCAAATTAATGCCCCAACTCTAAGAAAAATACGTGATTTAAGTTGAACATTTCTGTTTTTTCAGTGTAGATAACATGTTTAGTCGGATTTATTCGGCTTGAATGAACTTTGCGCCTTCCATGGACGAGTCGGACCTCTGATTGCAGGCTAAACAAACTTGGGTCATGGTTTAAGAGAAATGGAAACCTTAAAGGTCGAAACTTGAAGTTTTAATCACGCAACACAAAAATGAAGTTTAATGTAAACAAAAAAAACAAAATGGAGAGACCATGGACTGAATCAAAGCATGGAAATGTTTATATAATTGATTACCAGGAGCATCGTTGATAGATGCCGTAAAAGAAAGAAATATCATCTGATACATTCAATTGGTCAAGAGGTCACCACCATTACAGGAAGTCATTATCTTCGGCTCCAACTGACCTCTGCACAGCAGAACATGGAGGGTTGAGATGACACACACACACACACACCCGTGACTAAAAACTGAGCTAAATCTTTCTTAACTCTGGAATTCCCAATAACTGATCAAAACAGAAGTCATGAAAAGCTGCACAACTCCCCGATGGGCTCCGCAGAGTCTGATGATGAGGTCACATCATTTTGGGTTAAAGGTTGGAGTTACTCAGCCGGAGAGGGAAAAAGTCCCACGTGGGACCAGAAGTGGGTCAATTTACAAAAAATTAAAAGGTATACTTAGTTGAAGAGTCTTTTTTTTTATGTAATTATAGTTAAAGGCCGTCGAATCTGAGTTTTGTGACAATTTCAGGGCAGTTGTTGGATCCAGGTCGGTGTGTGAGGCTGCAAAGATAGCTTAGCTGTTACATACTGCTGTGTGTGTGTATACCTGCATCTGTCTGGGACTGATACATCAGGTCCATTTATATCTTTTATTTCTTTTTATTTTATTTCTTTATATTATATTTTGCATTTAAACCTGCAAATCTGTTCTCTGTACCCTCTGTGTTATTTTAAGTGAGCTGTACAAATGAACTTGAACTTGACCTCATCACTCAACTGAGCAACAATACACACACTTCCTCACACTTTCTCACTTTAACTCACACACTCTGGCATTTATTCAGATACATAAAATGCTTAGTAATTTTTTTTTAATTGATAATAAAATCTAAATGGAAAAAATAAGAAATAAAAAATGAATAAAAGTAGAATGAATAAGAATAAAAAATAAAAGTCAAAATTAAAATGAAATAATAGAAAAATAAAATCAATTAAAAAAAAACAAAAATAAATAATTTGAGATCATTTGACTTGGCAGGTTATTAATAAATAAATTGTAAATATAAAAAAAAAATAGAGCATAAAGATTTAGATTCAAACTTAATGTTGACTCGAATAATTAAAAACCTGATTTTCAGCTTATTAGTTTCCTGGATTCTTCATGTGTCAGAGTGAATCAGAGAAATGAAAGAAAAACAAAAGGCAGCCAGAAAAAATACATCTAATGTGAAAATGCTTATCGTGCAGCACATCAAAGCACAGAAGAGAAGAGAAAAACAACAGTCGGTGGGTAATGCAGCCTGATGATGCTATCAGCTAAAGCACGACGTACTTTCCATCCACCTTTAGGTCTTAAAATGTCGAGCAGTTCGTCTCTCATCCACCTCCTTAAATAGAGATGGAAACATCTCTCCTCTGTCCTCAGATGACTTGTTACTCTATGCAAGTCATTTTTCTTCCATGTCAGAGTTCCTAGAATCCACTTTAACATTTACAGGTGAATTTAATTTGACTTTCTCTCAACTTTTGAACACATGTACAAATGTTCAAGGTTGAAGTATTTCCTGCAGAACATGCTGTTTTCTAACAAAGTGATTAACTACGAAAAAAAAATTTTTTATTTAAAAGAAGTGTCCATGAATTCACCAGTAAATGTTCTGGTTCAAAGACAACTTTATCTAAACAGTCCTCTTCATCATATTGTTCACATTTTAACTACATAAATATTTTATATATTTTTTCGTTCAATTATTTATTCTATATATTTCATTTCATATTTTGAACATAAAGATTTTCAGGATATATACTCAATATATCGCTCACCCCGAATTTATATATCAAAAGTAGGGACCACATTTTTTCAAACCAAGTACAAGCACTTACATTACAGTACTTGCAGATACAAAGCGCCACTATGAATACTAATAAATATCATCACAGCTCAGTGGTAGGTTGTGGGGACCAGATGTGATGACAGAGTACTAAATGGGTCATCCCAATCTTCATAAATAAGGAGGATAAAGTGGTTTTTGGTGGATTATTTGCAGCTGTGACAAGGAACCTGTCTGCCCAACATCAGTATCTCTTGCAGAGATAAGGCAAAATTCAGATTTTTAGAATAGAACTCGCAATAACTTAATGTGTTAATTTTGACATCCCTAGTTATTTCACATTGGTATTGGGTTGTGTAGTATTGGAACACTTTTATAAATACAGAGTACGAGTAAACACACGTAGTATTGGGCCGATACCCGATTCTTATATCGATACATCTATAATCATGATTGGAATTGGAGGGGGGGGGGGCTAAGGGGAGCTCGGCTCTGTCTAGTTAGTCTACTGTCAGATTGTTTTTCAAAAAGCACCAATACCACATTTTATTCAGAACGATGATTTTCAAGGTTGTGTGAAGCTGCTAACTTTGTAAATACGGAGGGAATAATATCTGGTATCAAGCCACCAGGTGTTTCAGACAAGCTGAAAAAAGTTACAGTATCTTTTAAAAAGGGAGAAATTAAAATATTTTATAGGATATTGAAAATAATCTGACACATAAATAAACTTAGATGGAGTTGGATTTTTTTCCCATAAATGTGAACTACATCTGTCTCTTTTTCTCTAATACTAACTTCAATATTACAAAGTCTTCACTAATGAGTCCTGTAGGGACCCTCACCTCCCTCCCCCCCCCCCCATAAAAAAACCCAACAAATTTGATATTATTCTCTCAATAAGATTATGCTTGGAATAATATCCTCTTTTATATTGTGTAAATCACTAATAATAACTAAATTGTTTCCTCCTTGACACCTGTTTGAAAACATGAGAGAAAAGTGGGAAGATGCATGAACGTCAATAGAAAGAACACACTGTTGTTAAAAGCTGAATCAGATTAAATCCACGGCTCTAAAATGAATCGAACAGACGGAAGAGGAGCTTCTATTGATTTACTCTGCAGCTTTTCTAATTACTCACAATCTGGAGGGCTGCAAACAACCTTTAAGTATGTGTATGAAATGCATGTGTGTCTTCCTAAAGCAACTCTCCTCACAATAAGTAAGTGACAGAAAGCCTTAGATCTCCACTTAACCACAGCCGGCCACAAATCCATCGGGCTGACCATCGATTTAGCAGAAAACTATGGGAAACGCCGGCTCCAGATCTCTTGTCTAAATGAGATGAGCGATCTATAGGCTGGAGTGAGACGGTCGATGCATTTATACTGCAGATCCAGTGAGAAGCGGTCGCTGAGGATGCTTTGTTTGCAGTATTAACCGTGGTTTCACTCTCAGGATGAGGACCCGCTTCTTTACAGGACACCATACGAAATGCTTTGATTGCTTATTGTTCACGTCATTGATCTGGTATCAACATGAAGAATTTACAGGCAGGCTCGGGGAGCGTATCGATGTTTTTCTGCGGTAATAAGTAGAGAGGGTTCAGGAATGAATCCGCCCACTGTTGAGTCATTTCCTGTATCTGTGACACGTTTCTTTCCACCATTAATGCGTCGCCTCAGGAGATTAGTGACAACTCCTAAGAAAACTGATCCCAGTGGAAGACGTATGACCGGTTCTCTCGCTGCCTTTTACGACTGGAGCCACGCGTTGTCACACAGAATAACCTCTACATACATGTACCCAGAAATCCTGCTAAATTAGCCACATGATTCTCAACTCATCTGGTTTTCTTAGTTATTCAAGTGTTTGCTGAGTTAGAAATTGATCAGATAATTGTAAAGGGCTAAAATTCTCAAAAATACAAAACAATATCTTCATATTGCTTTTACTTATCTGTAAGACACTAAATACTTTATATTGTACGTTAATTCCACTGGACATGAGATACTGTGTGGAGGTGTGGGGAAATACACAGAAACAATAAATACAACGCAGAAAACGCCATTAGATTGATAAATAATGTAGAATATAAACACATGCGCTTCGATTTCCAGATTTGATTTACATCCAAATATTATGAAGAATAAAGACGGGGGGGGAGGGGGGGACACAACATGGAGGAAATCTGTGATTGTAAATCTTCTCATGTGAAATTGTGGGACATGAAATGTTCGTACTGTGTGGTGTGTTTATAGAAATGGGGTATGGACACGTGAGTTTATACTGCTGCCTTCTCTTTTACAAACATGTGAGGACAGAAACTAAGACTGAAAGTTGCTCTGCTTGATTATCACTTAAAACACAGCAGGTGACCACTTCTAACTAAGAAGATGGAAACTATTTGGTATTAACACACAGAAAATCATTAAATATCTTAATCAATTGAATGTTTTTAATCCAAACTTAATTTCTACTATGACTATTACAGCTTTAAAGAAGCAAAAAGTATGTTTTTATTCTTTGTTATCACTAGATTTCCCTGAACAGACCGAGGATCTGAACTCTGGAGCTCCTTCACAAGCCTTCTTTGTTCTCATTTCCCCCCCGACAGATCTTCTTCTGAATATTCAAGGTACAAAAACAGCCCTGAACCCAGGATGCTGCATCTACAAACTGCATCAAACATTTGTTCTGTGGTGGATTATTCATCTCAAGTTCAACTATCTAAATGCAGTTTTTCCCCTCTCTTCTCTTTTTCTGTGAAATGCACACCGGGGATTTTCCCAGCCAGTTCAGGCTAAATATCATCGTGCAACTTATCAGGTTAGTTACAGCCTCGCCAAGTCCATCTTCATTATCCACTCTGCCGTGAGGAAATTAGCCATGCAGGCCCAATGGAAATCATGATAAAGCGATATCAGTGGGAGAGCCATTATGTTAAAAAGCAGGGGAGGCGTGGAAATTAAAGTGTAGAGCACGGAGGTGCGTTAAGAAAACAAATAGTTTTGTTGGAAACTAAACATCCATCCTCCTGTTTAGTGTCTGTGGAACATTTTTAGACCATGCTGCGCTGCTCTGTGACAAAGCAGATATCTCAGGAAGGTGGTGCTTTATGGAACTAGAACAGGGACATATGTTTTGTGACTTGTATCTCCAAGTTTGTAACTTACTAATTCTGCTGATCAGAA
>JBBBVU010000025.1:18735123-18745274 GCA_037177055.1 Atherinosoma microstoma
ATTAAAGCAATTGCATCTCATGTGTTTTGTATCAACGTGAGCTGAAAGTCACGTGACTGATCAGTAAACTAACTATAAAGAAAGTTTTTAAAGAAAGCTGACATGGTGCTGCTGAGTCACAAATGAATTGTTTTTATGTAAGGAGGCTGCAGAAAAAGCTCCAACAATGTTTCTGAGATTATCATTTATTCAGATCCATATTGTTAGAGCAGAAATGGCTCATTTGCATTATCTGAAATATTCAAGCTAGGCTATTTGCATGAGATCAAAATGACAGCGTTTTAACTACAAACTACAAGACTATAATGAGAATATTCCACTCATCATTTTGTTCTGCTTCACAACAGCGTTGACAAGGACTTTCAGAAAGCTCCATATTGAATAAACCATAATAAACCATCAATCTGCAGGAAACTGTTCGCAGTTAGCCTGATTAGTTTCGCCTCATAGCTCTGCTCTGAGAAGTCTCCTGTCATGTGGCTGTTTATGCCTGTAGGAATGCTGCAAATCACATAAACAGGCTAATTTTAGCTTAAATCCGCTGAAAAACAAAGGTCCAATTGAGTCAAGCCTTTCCCTCCCTTTGACCCCTGCTGCATGAGCCTTGATTACAACACACTTTACTCGCACTTTGTGGGTATTCACAAGGATATAACAGAGAGAAACTTCTGTGCAGGAAGTATTTAAATAGGTTTGTTGAGGAAATTTTACTTTTGAAGCTTCAGGCCAATCGACACTCAAATCAGTGTTTAATTCATATGTTGTTGTTTTTTTCTTTTTTTAGTCCATAGAAGAGGAAATAGCCATCCAACATTATACATGAATTTTAAAACTATGAGTCGTTAATCATGATTAACTTTGAGCATCCAATAAAGTATGGCATTAAGTTACCACTGTTATAACTGTTGGCCCCATTATAAATACAGAAATAGGATAGAGTGTATTTTTTCCATGACACTCATGATGACTTCATCATCAAAAGATGGGGAGGGACTTGTCACCCAGCACGATGCTCCTTCTATCCATCCATCCTGCTACACCCTGGACAGGTTGCCAGTCCATCCCAGGAATGATGAACCGAAGTCACATCTTAAACGTTCCCATTAGCAAATGATTCGTTTCCATGTTACACGGCGTCTGATCCCGGTTTCAAACCTGCTGCATCCACAGCTTTACAAATCTCAGACTAAATGTAGACAGTAATAAAAGTCATTTTAAGCCATAATACGGCAAATTCCTCCAACGACGGTAAATTGTTCGGCTGCATCTCTGTGATGGACATGAAGTTCTCACATCTTCACTTCCTGGGAGAGTTTTAAAAAATGCTGATTTTAGTCTACAAAAAAAAAAAATCGAAGATATAAACAAAACAAAGGATGAATCCATGAAGATGAAATATCAAACACAAACCCAACATCCACAGACTCTCACAAAAAGTCCTATCTGAGAGCACGACTGTAGCGGTACTGTAATGTTTTATAGATGCATTCATCTCTCCTCCTCCTCGGTTATTCCTGCCAGCCTTGACTGGGCTTTGACTGCTCACTGACAATTCTCCCAGTTCTCAAAAAACCACCATCAGGAAAAGCATTTTAATCCTAACTTTGTATAAATTGTTTAAATGTCTGTAATATCTGTCTTTGTCTTAATTAAATGCATCTATTGTTCTTAATGAATCCTCATCATTATAGCTCCTACCAAATGTCCCAATCTCTAGTTTTACTCAAATATCAGAGGGTTTTGAAGTCAAGTCACATACTGAGTCTATCTCTAATTGGTTAACATTCAGATTTCTGAAGCACAAGGGTAAATGTACCAGCAGCGGGGGTGTGAGCAAAGCTGGAGATTAAGATTCACAGCCAGTTATATCTTAAAGAATCCAACCACGTGGCTCATCTCTGCTTGGTTATTACCATTCTCCTCATCAGGTGGTCTAACTTTCATCTGGTATAGGGATTTCCCTCCATCCTCTCCGTCTCCAGCTCACCCTCCTCTCTCTTCCCTCTTCATTTAATTCCTGCCATCATCCTCCCTCTTGGTTTTTCTGTACCGCCCTCCGGGCCTTTCCAACGCTCCCCAATTCGCCGTCTCTTCTCGCTGCCCTTTCAATTAACAACCGAGGAACAGAAACACGGAGAGAGATTTCCAGCCGAGACAACCTCCTTAGCTCAAACGAGGAGGCAGCACACACCGATCACGCCACCCTCGCAACACATACACACTGAGGTTCATGAAAAATGTATACACACATGCATAGTTCTGTACTGTATTTGCAAAGCACATACAGTACTGAATGACCTAGTTCATATGCAGCACCGGAGAGGACCAGGAAGGAAAGATGCTCTGTGTTTGCAGAGGACTAAGCTGTAATCCGAAAGGAAACACTTGAAATGGGAACGCAAGCAACAAAAAAAACACAAATACGTTGGACATAAGTGACCTCACCGGGGTTTCCAAGCAGCTGCTCACATAGCTCGTGTCCCAAAATCCATACGAGTGACTGATGAGGGACAGCTAAGCTAAATACAGCGAAGCGGCTAACGATGAATCACAGTCTTGGCTGCAAATCACCTGCAAACAGCACTTCCTCCTCAGTAGTTAATACTGGGCCTGCTGAGGCTGCAAAGGGGCTGACTTAGGTTTACTATCTTGGGTCACTGACTTTGGTCACTTTGAGGTTAACAGCTGGGTCAGACTTCTCACAGCAACGGTGTAAATTAGATCGCCCACATCTTTGTTAGAGGAGCGATGCAGCAGGAGCTACACAACTTTAGTTTCTGGGCTGGAAACTACAGAGAAGCTCATTGTCTAGATTTATTACACTGAATGTGTGTCAGAATTTAACATACAGAGCAGTAGGAAAGTCTTGATCCCCTCCTTTATTTATATTTAGCTGCATGGAGTCCCTTTTTTTGCTAATTTTTTTTCAAAGCTGTCTTGAGCTTGGGTGAAATTCAAAATCCAGTATGTGTTAAGCCACCCTCGATCTTTTTATGCATAGAAACAGGAATAGGTGCGGTCCTTTATTCAGATATAAACAAACAGAAATGGAAAATCTAGTAAAACCAACCCAATATGGGATAGCTGAAAGAGACTAATGTACAAGAATCTCTAGGATTAGCTCTTCATGTTACAGCCAGGAGGTTTTAATGAATGAGATCAGGTTTATATTTAAAGAACAAAGTCTGATCTTTAGAACACGTATGTGGAAGTAAATCATGGCACAAACAAATGCGATTACAGATAATCTCAGAAAAAGAACAGTTAAGCTAATAAGGCTTACAGAACCACCTCTATGGAGTTACACATGAGTCAGAAAGCTGCTGCAAATGTTCTGAGAACCAGGAAGACGAAACAGAACCTTTGATTAAATATAAAGCTTTAATGTGCATTCACACCAGGATCGTTTGGGGGGGCTCGGTTGGATTGGGTTTTTTGTTAGGCTTTTATTTTGTTTTTTATTTTGCTTCCTCTGTGTCTCTGGGACTTCCTGCTGCAGATCATATCTAAGCTCCAGTCTACAGCTCAACCCCGTCAGATCGTTGCCCCACCAGGACCCTGTGAAGACTGGAGCAGGTCTGAGCCTGCTGCACCGCCACCCCCCACCCCCCCTCCATCTGCCTCCGTAAAGCTCCTGACAAGTTTTTGTTAAGCCGCAACCGACACCTACAGCTTCGGAGGATTGCTGAAAGTTTGGTCTCATCGAGGATCTCATCAATAAACATTTGTTTGTCTTTTCTTCCTGCTGTCTCTGCCTCGTCCGGGGTCCAGCCTTATAATATTTCCTTGTTGTTTTTTTTTTAAAATGAAACATTTGTGTAAGGACTAAATCTTTAGTAAACTGGGTCATGTAGAAAAACAGTTCAACAAAGAAAAGCTAAGAAAAAAGAAAGTTTTTTTTATTTTCATGACCAAGTGAAGTCATGACCTTAATCTAATATAAATATCATGTGAGGAAATCCGTAAACATCCCATAACTAAGGCTGCTCTGTGGGACGAAAGAAGCAAAAAGTCGCGAAAAATGATCAACAGGTGCAAGAAGCTGACGTTATAGTTTAACTCAGGGAGTCACACCAAATCTTTCAAACTAAAACTTCCCAATTTTTCCTTCTTATGTACGACTTTAGATCATTTTTTACTTTTAACAGGTGCACCAACATTTAAGTTTCACTTTGAGCAGGTTCTGGTCATGGAGGGAAAAGTCGTACTAAAGCCACCAGCTGGCAACCTTCAGTGGTTTATCATGTCTTCCTGTTTTATTTGAAAATGACTGAGGCTAAAGTGGTGTAAACAGATTTTCCAGGTCAATATTCGCACATCAAACCTGGATTTACCCATTATTGACTTTTCTCATTTGATGTCTGATGGTTTCCCCTCCTCGCTGTTTATGTCTGTGAATGAGCACATGATAATCCGATCATACTGAACATCTTAAATCTCAATTACAGAGAACAGTACAGGCAGTAAGGGGGGGGATGAATAAGCATTTCATCTAGAAAAAAGGCTGAGTCAGCATGTAACGGTTTAGATTCTGTACAGTGCAGAGCTATTACAGCACATCCACTTCTGATGACATGAACACGACCGTATCGGGATTTGAGGCACATGCTGAGTCAAAACTCGCTGTTCAGGGTGTATTAACAGCTCGGCACAATTTGCCTCCAACCTAGACATACCCGCATCGCTGTGTTATGTTCAAGGAAGGTCAGCGTGGTATTAAAAGCATTCTCAATATCATACGATACACCTCCATTTGCTGCACATGTCCCTGATGGCAGACCTCAGCTGCATGTGTTGGATTCCTCTCGATTAGGAGTACAAGGGGGGATAGGAAATGTGGAATGTGCTGCCTTGAGAGAATATGAGTGGGTGAGGAGACGTCTGACAAAACGCATGTGTGTGTTAGAGAAAGAGAAAAGGGTTTGCATGACCCTGCTTTACAGCTTCAAGCTACATCGAGTTACCAGCGGAGATATACAGTTATCCAAAAAGACAGCCGCATATACAGAAAACTGCTTTGTCACCATCCCAGGCAAGCAGTCTGGTGTAACTCAATAGCTTGTTGCAGCAAAGAGGCGCACAACCATACACAGCAACACAAAATACACACAAACACCTTCAGCTCATTCATTTTATAGACTATTATTTTAACTAGTTTAACATTGTTATGGTGACTTGCGTTTGATAGTTTGGCTTATATCTTACTCTTACTTAGCTTTATCTTATTTTGAGCTTGTCAATGTCAGACTGATGTGAAAATCCAACTTTTAACCTTGTTTACTGGAACTTCTGGTGTTTTATGGGAAATAAAAATACATGTCACATATCTCATGAGCGTTTTCACACTGGAAATTAATAAAGTTTATTTACATATTGTTTAGCATTGTGTTGAGTGTTGTGTTACATTTACGCTATTTTAAGGGTTTTTAATTACATCATTTAGATTAATAGATTAGAGGTTTTATGTGTAGGTGGGCTTTAAACTGAATGGTAATAAACATTATTACAGATGCTCGTGCTAATACTAGCTAACTAGTATGTTAAGCTACCATATTAGCATAAAAGAAGAAATCAGGACTTTGATTTTATAGATAAATATGTAATGTATATTATTGTTTATTTCATATTGTTTGTTTCTATATAAATGAGCATTTCTTAGTTAAAGTTGACAGTTCAGTTTATATCAAAGATGCCAGTTAGCATCCCAGAGGCTATAAAGTCTTGGGTTTGAGCCCCAACCCCTTCTCTATTTTGTAAATAAAGACCACTGGAGCCCATAAATCACTTCCACTGTGTGCAGTCTGGGAGGACACAAATGTTGGGCTGGTTTATCATCGGCTTCAGGATGATAAAAATGTACATCCTGCAAAACTTTGCTGACATTCAGAGGTGGAAAGCTTGAAATCCACAGCTGAAATTAGCTAACAAATTACACTCGTCCACCCATTATCCAGGTGAAAAGCTGCAACAAAGACAACTGGCTGGTTAGAAGATAGAAAAACTTCTGCATTGTCACCAGAAGGGGGCAGTATAGGTATGTAGCTTTAATTCAGTAGAAGAAGAAGCTGTCAAACTGGAAACTAACTGTGGAGGACATCCACGAGAGGAAAATCAAAACAGAATTATTCTAATGTTTGGGAATATTTTGGATAAATGAACATATGTGGGAATGTGCTGATTCAGACTGGAAACAGCTGGTGAGGTGTGTTGTTTTCATGTTTATCAGGACAGACGTGATTCACAAGGTCAGTTTGGTTCTTTTTCTTCCATTTCCATCCATGCTTACTTATTTACATTCTCTCTCTATATATATATATATATTCATTTCATTCTAAAATGTAAACACATAATATTCATAGCTTGCACAAAGAACAAACTGTGTTGGGACTCAAAGTGACAACAAACAAACTTTTTTTTCACACTTTTTAGTGCAACATATTACAGGTAGTGGTTTTTAATTGGGCCACATTATTTAGCCTGGATAAAATACTGTATCAAAGTGAAGTGATAAGGATTTATCTCCAGAGAACCATGAACCTTTTCACCAAATTGCACATCCTCACACTTCAGAGTTAAAGCTGAACACGTCGTACTTAATGTGATTCAAAAATGTTCCACAAATGAAGGAACAAGTGGACTATTCTGAGTTCTCTCTGTATCAGCAGCAAAACATCTTTGAGACAGCAACACACACACACACACACACACACACACACTCATCCCATCCCTCTGACCCCTCCGTTTCACCCCCAGCGGTTGTCTGGGAGACGCAGCAGACAGAACAGCATGTCTTTGCCAGGCTTAAAACGGGCCAGGAAGTCGCAGCTGATGCCAAAGATCTTTCACCCAAAACGAATGAGATACACACACATGAGAAAAGTAGAGACACACATTCATCTGCATGCGCTCTCAACACAGCCCTGGAATATGTGACTCAGCACGGACCTGTGAAGATGGATGGTTTCTCTTAACAATTCAACACGCTGCAAAAAATGTCTGTCCTGGGTGTCTCCGGGTTATAATGTGGACTCCGCGTTATTTCTCAGTTTGATGAAGGGCATTCAGCATCATATTTGTGCGTTCAAAGGGTTATAGTTCATTATGGAAGTTTTTTTGTTCACACTAGCCGATAAGGAATCCCCTCATGGAGAGATTACTGTAAGAAATTGGGTGATATATATCTACACAGATATATTCCTCCGGATAAAAAGGTTTATCTGTAAAAACTAAAATTCAACTGTTGACCAGTTTGAGAAACTGAACAATTAACTAAACATTTAGCTTAATCTGACATCTTTTGCAGTGTTTGTATAACAGATTTTGGAAATCTTGCCAAAAAAAACAACTTTAAAATGTGTGCAACAGAAAGTAATAATAAGAAAAGACATGGGTAGCATCATGATGTTTGGCCATGATGCTCTCCCTTCTCTTATCTTTTTCCTCTTCTCTGTCTCCCACTCACTGGTTGACATCCTGCATGCTGACTAAGTCGCCGGCTCTGGCAAGCATTCACTGAGCAAGCAAACATTTACCCACCCCACAATCATCAGGCAGGGGAACACGTTTTGTAATTTAATTGAGACTGTGTAGCTGGCACGGTGCATGTTTGTGAAATGTGGAGGCCCCCTCGGTGTTCTGCTGCGTCTTGTTGACAGGGGTAGCCATTATCACAAGCAAACAGGTGCGTGAGGGCCACAGATTATAACGTTACAGAAAGCGAGACAGCGGGTGGGAAAGAGTGTAATGTTTGAATTCAGATCAATGATTGGCATTCAAGAGCTTGGCCATGTGATATCATAGACTCCTATACCAGAGGGTCATTGTTACTCAGGTGTGTTTACATAATGTGAATCTCTTTGTGTTTGGTGAGTCAAAGCAAGTTATTAAAAGGCATCTCTTGGTCTCGACGGGAGCTGTAAACAATCATGGGAAATTTAATGAACTAAGACCAAATCCAAAGGTTTATTCAAAGAGAAAAAAAAATCACTTTTCTGGTTAAATGTAATGGTTTGGTTACAGAATAAATGAGCAAGTTGACACTAGCTGCGCTTCTATTACCCCTAGTATTGCACAAAACCTAATATCACAATAAAAACTGGCAATGGAAACACCTAAATTTCAAAAAACCTCTAAAAATGTCACTTAAGGTTTTTACCCTTTCATGAGTTGGTTTTTCAGACAAGACGAGTATATCACAAAAGTATAATTCAAATTATTAAGTCTATATATACTGTAAGCCCCGCCCCTAACTGTTTTTCCCAGCAAGAAACACTATATGCTCTCCTCCACTCGACCTGCATGTGATAACGCACACATCTCTTGCTCATGCACGATTCTCCAGAAGAAACTCTCGTCTTCTAGTGAATTCACTGTCTTGGTTGCAGTTAACGGCTGCATCTCAGGTAAATGTGCAAATGAAATGATAGCATAACAAGCCATTTCTTTCATAAACTGTGTTAGTTTACCGTAACAGCCTAACCACAAAAGTTTTCTACACAGATGTACGATCATGATGTGTTTAAAACTGGACTTTTGATGAGCACGACTACAGATGCTCTCTGTGAGAAAAGGAGAAAACCCTAAAGAACAAAGAGTGCAGCACTCGTTCCACTACTAACACCACTCTAAAAGAAAATAATGTTTCCTTTGTAACGACTGTGTCTCTCTAAAAGACAAACCTCTTTGTTTCAGAGTCACGGTTCTTGCGTGTCGCCAGCTCTTTCCTGCAATTAGTCAAACTAATCCATTCCCAACCCGCTTTATTTTATCTGCAGCGCCTGAATTGCTCGCTCAAGCCTTCCTCAGAGTAAAATATGCGAGAGTGAATGGGGAAATTACAGTTGTAATCAATTCTTTTGTCCCTCAAATTAAAAGGAGAGTTGAGTTGCAGAGAATATTCCAGCTCAGTATGACAGTCGGAGCAGGAAAAAGAAGAGAACTTATGAGGGTGGGAGGCTATGTGGTGAGCTTCCTGAGTTTATATTTTTTCCCCATATTCCAGTGCGTGGCAAGCCGATGCTCCACACAGCTACACAGATGATTCATAAGCAACAGGGGAAGCTGCCAAAGAGGACTCCTCCATAACAGATCGATAAAATCCTGAGCTAAGCAGTGATTTAACTCCCACGTGGCCACCGGGCCACAGTAGGAGGCGAAGAGGGAAAACCTTTTAGATCATGGGGGAGCTGTTTTTTATTTTATTTATTTATTTCCACAAAGTTCTTCCTAAATCTTTGGCTTGTTTGCACATTTTCAAGCTATAATTTTGACCTTAAAAGTCAACCTCTTTGTCTGATCTCATCTACCACATTTGTTTTGAATGCCATCATGAATTATGACTTATTATATTCAGTCTTTATTAAAAGCAAAGTTTCCTCCTGAGCAGCCAGAGTGCTAAAACCAATACACCAGAGAGGAGTCAGCCTCTTTAAGCCCCTCCAGAAATGAGCCGCAACTGATCTGATGATTAAAACACTTCATTTCATAACAGCTCCTGGGTTTATCCATCTCTAGATTTTCTAAAATTTGTCAGCGAGAGAAAACTGAGACCACACTTGATTTTTGCATAATTAAAGCTCAACCCCCAAAAAATATGACCCTGTACGATAGGTACCTGTATAACATCATTACTCATCGTATTGTACAATACCTGTTCAATACTACAAATAGGTCCAATTCCAAAAGAGTTGGAACATTCTGTAAAATATAAATAAAACCAGAATGCAACGCTTTGCAAATCTCATAAGTTTTAACAACACATCTCTGAAAAGTTAGAACAGGGGTAATAAAAGTTGGAAAAGTAACTGGAACGAATCAAAAACAACTGGAGGAGCATTTGATAGCTAATTAGGTTGCATGGCAACAGGCCGGTAACATGACTGGGTATGAAAGGAGCATTTCCGGGAGGCAGAGTCTCTCAAATGGAAAAATGGACAGAGGTTCACCATTCTGAGACAAACTGGGTCTAAAAATTGTGGAACTATTTCAGAAAAATATTTCTCAACAAATTGTGTATAATATCATAAAAAGATTAAGAGAATCAGGAGGAATCTTTGTATGCATGGGACAAAAAAAGAGAGGGAGCATCCAGCATCTCTGATGGGATGGGGGTGCATTAGTGCCTACGGCGTGGGCAGCTTCCACATCTGTGA
>JBBBVU010000025.1:18792292-18807198 GCA_037177055.1 Atherinosoma microstoma
CCCCCCCCCCCCCCCCCCCCCCCCCCCCCCCCCTCCCCCCCCCCCCCCCCTCCTCCTCTCTTTCTATGCACATTGGTTTGTGGGGGGTGGGGGAGAGAGAAAAGAGATGGGTGAGTAGAGAGAAAGGAGGAAGCCAGCAGCTAAGGACTGAATGACTGTGATAAGACGGGGACGGAAGAGAAAAGATGGCCCGGGGAGGGCGGGAGATGAAGGGAAGGAAAGGTGGAGAGGGAGGGGTGAATGACAGAGGATTAGTCGGAAGATGGAGTGGGAGCTGGAGGTAGAGTAAAGAGGAAAGGTGGAGGAAAAGAGGGAAGAAAGAAGGGAAGATGAAGAGGAGGCGGGATTGCTCTTGTGAGATAGAAATAGGTGGCGGGGGGGGCGTAAAGCTGGCGTTTCTCTCATTGCCTGAACCACTGGACTGAAACTGCAAAGTCTGCTGCAGTGAAGAGATGAGGTAGGCGGGGAGAAACAGGGGGATGAGGAGGAGTGGGGGGGGGGACAGAGGGCAAATTAGACAGAGACAAAAATGGGAGGATTAGGGGTTAAAACTGTCTGTGGAAAAGTGGAAGTTAATTTTACCCACGTATATTGAAGGGCTAAGGGCTTAATGTTGCAAATAATGGGACCACTTACTCCATTATTTCAGAGCTACCCTGTTAAGTGACACACACACACACACACATGCACACAGAGGGGAGGATAAACCCCCTCCTGGCTGCTGAAAATTGAGCAAACGCATCATGCTTGCAACACAATCTGCAGTGCATGCCGTCGGGCAAAATCCAGAATCTGGAGATGAAATCTGATGGAAGAAACGCACACAAACCACGTTCATATTCACGTTTATACACAAAACATACACACACGCAGGCAGGCAAGCATGCATGTTAGCTTACAGATGTTGAATTAATACACAGCAGTTACCTTGGCTGCTCTGAGCAGGTATTGGTACTGAACACACCATACCTGTGGGGAGTTATGGAGGGTAAATAAAAATAAAAAAACAGGGGGGGGGGGGGGCTGTGTTAGTGTGTAAATATGTGTGAGTGCCTGTACAGAAGGAACACTCAATGAGATTCAAGCTTAGTCTTCCAGCTATGTTGTAATTAGAGTCCGACCGATATTGAATTTTTGGGTCCGATACCGATATTAGGGGTTTTAAAAAGTCATCATCCGATTGATATATATATGAAATAAGAACATGGATATACAGGACACATGCTGTAGATGAACACAAATACTTATAATACCCAGAATGTGATTCAAGACTAACAAACAGAACACCATAGAATTAAAATAAGGAACTTTAACAACAATTCTAACAATGTCAACATGAGGATCGTAAATTAGGGATCGACCGATACGCCATTGGATGAGTTTTTATTTTTTATCTACATTATTCAACAAATATCAAAAACAATAGAATCTTCTTTTAATTCAAAAAATTAAATTGTAGTTGTGAAATATCAAGTTTGGCATAGCGTGTGTCTTAAAAGTTGAGATTTAACTTCAGTGGGTTAATTATGTATTTAATTATATCAGATAATGTTGATGGGAGTCTCTGGAAGAGATCCAGATCAACTTTACAAATGCATGTTTGATTTTAAAATGACTCGTTTTCATGGTATTTTGGCTCAGCTACTAAGACGGCTGCATTAAGGGTCTATGAGAACAAACATGAAAAGCAGCCACTGAAATAAGTGCTTTATTTCTAAATTTAGACTGCCATGGTATTGGAGATATTGCAGATATCGGCGGTATCTGCAATATCGGCCCTCATATCGGCCGACGCCGATACCAGAAAGAAACGCAAATATGGGCCCAATGCATCTTAGTTGTAATTGCATCAGAAATCTGTCATTATGCTCCTCATATCATGTCTTGTTTTGTAGGATAAACCCTCAAATCTGGCGATTACTGAGACTGGAACTCTTGTTGCAGCTATAAATCAGACCAAAACGTCTTTTTTTTTCCTCTACATCGATCCAGCGGCTCCCTGCTTGTTTATGAGGAGCGGTGGAGGGGGTGTGTCCTGGTGTCGCTGCATCTGTCTGCCTGGTCTCAGAAAAGTAAACAATTAAATCACACTGTGACGGGTGGGGGGGGGGTGTGAAGCATCTTGATGGGTTCGACTGGGGATGGGATGGGTTCCTTTCTATGTCCTGATGTTTCCTCGATTGTCAAACAAGTCAAAATAGCATAAAGAACACAGACACACACCATCATTATCCTGCTGCTCTTTCTCGTTTGTCCTACTTGTGGGCTTAAAGCTCGCAGCTCGTTTCTGCTGAGCTTGTTTTGTTTCACACCATCAGCAAACACATGGTTTAAAATAGGAAATTGCTTAATTTGACACGACTCAGACGACAGTTTGGTGCTTAGAGTATACTGAATAAAATATACAACATATATATATTAGATTTGGAGAAGTCATGCATAAAAATAAAGAATAATAATAATAAAAAATTTAAATCACACGAGAGCTGCAATAAAAAGCTTTACGTTTCATGCTCAGTCATGAAGAAAAATCGAACTTGTGTGTCGATGTTTCTTACCAAGGCTGCGGTTGCTAAGGTACTGCCGGAGGCTGACGTTGCCCAGCTGGTTGGGTGTGACCTGACCCACCTCCAGAGCCACCGCAGTGCTCTCGCCCACCGCCTCCATGCCCACACACACCGACTCCACCTTCAACACCAGCACAGACACCTGGAAGCAGAGACAATTACAAGAAATATGAAGGCAGAAGAAAGGTTTGTGCCTGATGTCATGAGAAGAAGTCCAGAAATTCTAAATCCTAAGTGTTTTAATTCTGGTGAGTCTGAAGGTTTGAAGCATCTTAGGTTCAAAGTTTGTTACGAAGCTTTTATTCCCCGTTTAAATGGAGCCATATTTGTGGGTCGTGCCCATGAAAAACTTGCCAGGTCTTCCCTGCCAATGCCAAGCGGCTGATTGGTAAGTGTCCCAGGTGACATGTAAGCATGGACCCTGCTGGTGTCTGCTCCAAGCATCTGGACGGAGGTGATGCGGAGAATTGCTGCACCAATAGGCAAACAGCTTTTGGTGGAGGCAGCATCTCCGTCACCGGCAAAACGAGGCTTATCATCATTGAAGGAATTCTCAATGCAGAGAGGTGTGGAGATGAGACGCTGCAGCCAGTGGTGATCCCATATATCCACAGTCTGGGGCCAAACTCTATCCTCAGACATGGCAACGCTCACCCCACAGAGCGATGCTTATCAGAGACTACCTCCAGAATCTGGGAGTGGAGAGGATGCAATGACCTGCCAGCAGTCCTGACCTCAACCCCACTGAACACTTGAGGATCAAGGACAAGCACGTTGGCTCACTTGTGACAGATGCTTGTTGAAGAACAGCAGTGCGAGACTAAGCTGGTCCCCAGTGTAGCAACCGATACTGTAATGTTTGGCATTTTAGATGTAATAAATAAACTTGCCTTGGTTGGTTTTTGGACCAGCATAAAAAAAAATCCTTTGAAAATGTAATAACGGCAGGTTTCAAGACTGCATTTTACAGGAATTTGAGATTTTTTTAACAGTATTTGTGTGGTTCGCTCATATAAAATAAGTTTGATTATTACGTTATTGGCCCATATTATAGTATTGGTTGCTAAAACCAGTGGTTCTCTAACTTTTTGAGCCACGACCTCCAAAATAACCTACGTTGGTGTTCGCGACGACAGTGATTAATTGTATGATATATCAGAGGGATCGTCCTGCGTCCATCCTCGAAATAAAAGACTTGAAAACTGACAATCTTCATAAACAAGGAAGATAAAGTGGTTTATAGTGGATTTGAGGCATCTACGAACCTAAAAAATCAGCTTCTCTCACCGAGATAGGGCCAAATTTAGATTTTTAATATGATATGAATACAAAATGTTTTGTTTATGCAATAATTTTATTTATTTTTTTAAATTAAGGTGTTAATTTTAGATTGAATCTCTGCATTATTGGTTTAATTTTGACAGCCATAATACAAATCCCAAATGTCTTTGATAAATGTAGTCTAAACATTTTTTACAATCATCTGCCGACCCCCTGAAATGATCTTGCGACCCCCAGTTTAAGAACCACTGGCTAAAACCCAACACAAGGAGAAGGAACCAGGCTGTTGTGCCTTTATTTCTGTATATTTAGTAAATTAAACTGATTACTAGCACAGATTATGTGTGCAGTGTGTACAGTCTGCAGAGCAGCAGCCGTCTGTTGCTTAGTTTTGGTGCAAGGATCTACAGCATAGCCGTGCTGTTCAATTATGCACTGTGCTGTGATATTGGCCACTAAGCTCTATTCAACGCTGCTCTCATGTGTAAAACACAAAACACCCACATAAGGTCTGCAACAACATTCATCTTGGTTGGGTCGGTGTGTCTGGATGTTTTTTTATAATTAAATTTCTTTTCGAGTCCTTAAACATAATGTTTCTAGTTAACCGTCTATATCTTACTATGTCTTTGGTGGGCTCGTCAATGCTCTGAGACGTGGCGCTGGCGCTGTCCGGGGACGCGCCTCCCTCCCGGTCCTGGCCAGTCACCGCCTCAGCGGCGCTCTCCGTGGCGCTCTGCTCACTGATGGCGTCCTTGAAGCCTGAGATGGACACGTCGTCTGTGAAGCACATCAAGATATTCAAACCAGGCATTTTCCCTTCCAATTTCTCACTCTAGCCGATAGAAAATCAGCGCGATGCTGCCACCTCCTGGCCAAAACAACCACCTGCAGGTACATCTTAACTTCTCTTTCCATGTGAGATCTTTTTTTTTTTTTAAAACAAAGTCAAAGGTCAAGAGTAGATACAAGCAAACAAGAGGCCTGTTGATAAAGATTAAATTATCTCGGAGAACAAATGTGCATTTTCTCCACCTCTTTCCAGCAGGCTGTAGGTGTCTCCGTCCTCCATCAGGTAGCTGTCAATGGAGACGTTGTCGAGGGACTGCAGCGATGGGCTCTTCTTCATGTTTTTATAGGACACAGAGAAACTGGACTGGGAGCGGTCACGCATCAAACGACCACTACAACACAAACACAAGCGTGGAGTCACATGAAGCAGAGACACATCCGGCTACGCGGCCATGCATGATTTATTTCTGACTGACAGCGACGTGGACCGATTCGGAGATTTAAAAAGAAAAAAGAAAAAAAAAAAAAGGTCCAGCGTCTTTATTTCATCATATCTGATTCATATTCTGTTATGTGGATGCTGAGCTGAGACGACTGGAGCCCAGTGAGCTGCTGGAGCCCACTCGAGTCATGAATTAAATATGGCTTCATTCCTTTGTGTAGTGTCGTTTAAGGTCACGTTTAAACCAAGTGTGCCACAAATCATTAAGAAAAAATACGAAAGGCAATATAAGACACAGAACGCAAGGCTGGAAATAAATCTGCATCATTACACACAAAAACTTCCTCGTTTCATCTCTAAAAACACCACAAACCAACAGGTAGACACTAAACACACACAGACAAACACCAGGGTGTCATGCACACATGCAAATGCATGCCCAACGGGGATTCACACTCACACGTTTTTAACTAATTCGTATTCATCCAGAAATCACAAGAACAAAGACACACTCACATACGGCACATCTCCACCCACACACACACACACACACACACACACACTCATTAGTCACAGATCCAGTTCCTTACATGTTGGACATGGAATAAAGGGAGGTGGATCTGCTGGAGTTTGAGGAGCTGAGGAGATCAGAAACCACAGACAAACTTCCTTTCCTTGGTAGAGAGAAAACACACACACACACACATGCACCTCGCATGGGTCAAAGCCAAAGTCAAGAGGCAGAGAAAAGGAGAGAACGAGTTCAGAGATGACAAAAGACAAAAAGAGTGCTGACAGACAGTTGGGTGACGAAGCAGCCGGAGGTCGGCCGACATTTAGGATGCGACAGACGAATGTTGAGTCAGACTTTTAAACATTCATACTGACAAACACTGGAGTGGGAATTTAACACACAGCTCTTGTGTTCAGGAAAGATTTGAGAGAGGATGACACGTGTGGGTTGATGACAGCGAGGGGGGTCTGAAATACGTTTAGTTACATTCTCCAAAAACCCAGAAATACAAACTGGTTTTATGGCTGAAATTAACAGATCCTTAGCCTAATGATCATTAACAACCAGATCCTGTAAAGGCTGCAGGAGATTAACCCTTAAAACTCCTGTAGATCTCTGGCGCCCTCGAGAGCTATCACTTATAATGTTGACAGTTTCTCAGGAACAGAAGTGTGGGGTAAACTAAGGTGGATAACTTACCCTTTCGGTGATCTATGGAAGTTTTCCAGGCTTTTATATCCAGCCCAGGACGTTTACAACCCAGCCAGAAAAGGTAATGTTTAATTCGAGACTATATGGTAAATCCACAATGATCCATAATAACAGCGTTATCACTACTTTGTTGCTAATAGACTCTATTTGGACCTGGAAATTATTATAAAGCCACTTCCTGTCAAACTTTCAACCAATCAGAGAGCTTAAATTGATGGTAATGTCCAATCAGGAGCAGCCAAAAAAGATCAACAAGTGATCAGAAAGTTCGACAGTAATGTTCCTCTATGGCTGAAATAAAGACAACAAGATGTTTTTGATGCATGGTGGTGGCGAAAAGCAGCTGAGTTGGAGTTGGTTTAGTGAGGATAGGAGGTAAATAGTGGCATAAATAACTGTAAATGAGGAAAAAGTGTAAATAAGGAAATAGTTTCTGTTGTGTGTTTGTTTCAATTACAATATTTTCTCCTAAAAGTGAAGACTTGAGAGAATGATCTGCAGGCTGGATCACTGCTGATCTGTGTTATTTCTACTCAGAACCGTTAGTAATAAACACGGTTTTATTGTTCTGATTGGCCTTTATGGGGCTATATATTGATACATTCATTTTAGCCTCATAAACAAACAATAGAGGCTGTCCAGAAAACATCTGGATTTTGACTGAGATTAAAATACCTTTTACATGAACTGTACAAAAAAAAACACAAAAAAAACTGGTGGACAAAAGGTAGCAAAAGATGGTTTGGAGTTTTAAGGGTTAATCACCAACAAAGTTTTTTTTTTTTTTTTTTTTTTAAAAACACACTAACTCTTCCTTGGTTTAGTTTTTATAATTTCCTGGAAGCCTATAGGTTTATGAATATGTTGAACCTAAAGAAACTTAAGAGAGTAAACAAGTTCTTTCCCGAGGCTATTATCAGCCTCTGATCTGGAAAAGTGGGGATAGACTGTAAACATCCCCTCAAAGCTGATGCATCTCGGAGGTATCTGTTTAACCAATTCAAGCTCTCCTAGTTGATCTCCTTTTGATCATTCATGTTATAAATAATTTGATTTTTTTTTCTCCTGCAATTCCCTGATCAACCCACATCTGTGATACTACATTAAGATAACCACTACTCCCCCATTTCTGACATTTTCCCCAAAAATTAGCAGCTTAAATGATGTTGGAAAGGGATCAGTAGCAGAATATACATATGCAAAACTTTACTTGCGCTGCGAACCTCTCCATCTTTAAGGAGCAGTTCCTCCTCTAAAAATATGTCATGTACAACCTTCAAAAACAGGTTGAACGCTCTCATTTGCAAACATATTAAACCTTTCCTTCATCGAAAATAGCATGAGGGAACATTTAAAGGACATAAATGGGATTTATACCCATTTTTATCTGGGATCCAGCTAAATTAAAGCCTCTATTAACTCCATCCTGGGTGTGTTATTTGACAAGCAAGGAGACGAATGACAGTGAAATACCTGGATATGGACTGAGGCATCTTCGGGGTTGAAGTCTTATCTTTGTCGTTGAAGTCTTTGCTGCTCAGTGGATCAGAGAGAGGGTCGCTCGTGGAGATTTTTGAGTCTAACCCAGCACCCAACTCGTCCCCACTCTCTCCCCCTTCGTCTGAACTCCCCCTCCCTGCGTTCTTAGCTGGAGTCCTCTCCTCCGCTGAGGGTTTATGGTTTGAATCCAGACGAGTAGAAGTGGATGAGGGGACGAGAGGAGCGGGGCCCTGCGTAGCTCCAGCCTCTGCAACCTCCCCACATAACATCTGGTCTACGGTGCAAGACCGCTTAGCTGCGTCTCCTTCCGAGCCAGACCCGTCGTTCCCCTTCTCCGCTCCCTCTCCCGCTTCGTTAGCGGGCTCCAGAGTTCCTCGGCTTTCTGACGGGGACAGCTCGGATCCTCCGGGGGATCCTGAACCCTCGGGGTGGGGGACAGGCTTCAGGAGGAGGGACACCTCTGCACTTTTGAGCAGGAGGCCCAAGCAGACTGTGAAGGGCTGGTGATCTGCAGGACGGTGGGAGGTGTCCTTCTTGGAGACCATCTCCTCCAGATCCTGCTGCAGTGTCTGCTGCAGGGCTTTGAGGCTGCGCTGGAGATGCATCAGAAACACATACTGCCGGTGGCTCACCTAAAAACGTACAGAGGAAAGTTATTATGCAAGCATTAGGTAATCGGAAAGCATTTTAACAGCGATATTCAATGTTTGACATCTCTGCAAAACCAACCCACCATGACTTATTCTGTTTTTGTGCATTTTTATGAATCATTTCTCTTTAAAATGCATTTTTTCTGTCTTTAAACGGACTTCTAATGTTTGGATCGGTTTCAGTTTCATTAGCAAGTAATAATCAAGACGGAGGAAAAGAGAGTTTATTTCTAATCTGTGAGAGTTAAACCACATTTTCAAAGATCCTGGCATCAAATTCAGATTTCGTTTCTGGTTTTATTTCCTCTTGGCTACTAAAAAATATAAATATTAGAATCAATTAGATCTGATTTAGTCACAGCCACAAAATCTGGGTTAGATTTTAAAAAAAAATCGAATTCAAGGGCTCAAAAGAAATCACTCGAAAATGTCGTATGATGATCATTTTGCTCATTGAGACATTAACATAGCTGGTCTGTGAGGTTCTGGGAAATCTTAAACCATCAGCGTGCTCTCTGACAAACGTTTGTGGTTACATGAAGGCAGTAAGTAGCTTAATCTGACGAAGAGACAGATGAACAAAACACACTGCATGCGTATGATTGAACCAACTATACAATGAAGCTACAGGAAGTATAGATAAAGTATGTGGAGGGTTTTTGAGTACTTAGGGTGAAGAGTTCAGAGCAACAGAGAGCGTGTAAAAGAGGTAAAGAAATGTGAACAAGCAGGTTGGACCAGGTGGAGAAAAGTATCAGGTGTGATGTAAAATAAAAAGAGTATTAGAGGAGAAGGTGGTGAGGAAAAGACAGGAGGCAGAACCGGAGGTAGAGATTTATATATTGAGCTTCTCTTTGGGAAAGTCATGGATGAACAGGTTCAGGATGAGTCCATCAGAGGGACAACACATGTTATATATTGAGGCCAGACTAAGATGGTTTGGCAAGTACCGAGGAGGGATGGTGGACATGTCAGAGGAAGGATGCTGAGGAAGTCCGAAGAGGAGATTAGTGTAGTGATAGAGGACATAAAGACAGGGCTGTCAAACTGGTCTTCCAGGGCCGCTGTCCTGCAGGTTTTAGACGTTTCCCTCCAGAACCTAACAAGCTGTTGGATCCATTTGATTTGAATGAGGCGAGTTGGAGCAGGAAACATAAAAAACATGCAGGACTGCAGGCCTAGAGGACCGGAGTTTGACATCCCTGGTGTAAGAGAAGAGGATGTGGAGGACAGGGTTAGAGGAGAGGATGTGGAGGACAGGGTTAGAGGAGAGGATGTGGAGGACAGGGTTAGATGGAGGCAGATGATTTGCTGTGGCTACCCTTGAGGGTTATATCCAAAAAGGAAAAAATTAATCTGACAGCCTGTGAAGATGCTTCAAGAATATAAATGTCTATATTTGCACATTTTTTATAACCAAATTATTTTGAACAAATCATGTGGATGTATAAGTTTGGGGGAAAATTATATAATTAAAAAGAAAAAACATGCACCTGCAGTTTTATATAAAATCTAGTTTATAATGCTAAAATAAGACCAGATTCCACATAAATGTATTCTAATAGTCTCCTTACACTTTAAAATAACTCCAACAGATGAAGGAAAATGATAAATCTGGAAATATTTTACTCGAGGACGACTTTAAAATGAGTTTTTGTCACATTTCCTCACATTTTTGTGGGTCCAGAACCGTAAAGACCAGGTAATAATCTGTCCTTATAAGCAAAATATGGAATAAAACAACTTTCCCTTGTTACAACTAAACTGGGTTAAATGTGAATTAGTTAAACTCTGTAGATGGAGTTTAACATGAGATGTGATGTGATGATCGTTAAACATTTTCTCACACACACAACCACACACACACACACACACACACAATCAAATCTCTCAATGAAAAACACAAAAGTACCTGAGCACTTAAGTGCTTTTGCACATGCACCAAAACATGCACATCTGCCTCTTTACTTGACGATAAAGAGGAAGAGGAGGGCAGCGAGTCCAGTGAGAGGGGTTTATGGAGCCCGTTGTTGGGTGGCAGTGTTGCATCGTTGCTGTGAGATGATGATGATGATGCTGCTGCTGATGAAGGTGCGCTGTCGGTGCTGTAATACTCCTTTAAGAGTCTTTTCCTCTGCAGGCGTGCGACAGCCTCCCCCGATGTGCTTCTGGAGAGTCCCGGTCCGGCCGCGCCTCGCAGCTTCTCCTGCAGCTGGACGAGCTTCGCTGGCTGACACGCCCACACGGAGAGAGGGAAGGAGTCCACGAAGGGCTGCGGCCGCCCTCTGCCTCCGCGGGTGCCTTCGTAGTCCACCCAGAACTGGGCGAAGTGCAGCGCCCAGAAGTCTGTGGCGGCGGGCATCTTGAGGGCCACCGTGCCCATCGTTGGCACCACCAGCCCCCGGTAGATGTCGTGCAGCTTGGTGTCTTGCTCGTGAGCGTGCCGCTGGAAGACGGGATGGAGGACGGGGATGGAGGAGGAGGAGCGAGGGAACGAGGAGAAAAATGAAGAGAAGAAGGGCTCCTCTTCGAAAGCCTGCAGCAGGGCCTCGAGATGGGAGCGGGTGCAGTTGGCAGGGTGCCGGGTGTTGGTGGCCACCATTTCTGATGTCTGGATTGAGACGGCGCGAGGCAGGTCTGGAGGGCAGGAGGCTTCCTGATCAGTGGGGACCACCAGCTGAGGAAGAAACCAACAAAATAAAAACACATACTAAAGAATTCATCCCATGCTTCAGTTTTAAAACCATCTGCATGCTCCCTACCTTGAGCATGAGGCCGTCCACCTTGACGTCGACGTGCTCGTCGGGTTTCTGGGAGTCGTTGAGCTTGTAGATCTCCATGAACTGCTCCAGACTCTGTCTGAGGTCGAGGGCGAAGAGGTTGAGCCACACCAGGCTGCGCGGATCCAGAACCAGCTGCAGGGCGTTGAGCTGGGCGTAGAGGTTGGGACACGGGACTGGAGTGGCCGCAGGAAGGTGGAGGACACATCGTATTAAATAACATTTAGACACATGAACTGCAGGAAGGAATAAATTGTTACTTAAACACCTTTTAAAATCCAAATATTTTTGTCTCGGCTGTACATTTAATCAATTGGAAAAGAAAAAAAACCTTGAACTTATGTTTCCTAGAGGGTGAATGTGTGAGAAATCATTAAATGAATTAATTGGTCAATCCGTCATTCGGACCACTGAGCTTAATTTAGAAAAATCAATACTCTCTCAGCCTCAAATCAATGACTTGCCAACAACTAAATGAATGAGCCAAACAGATCATCATAAAAGCTAATGGGGGATCTCATCTTACTGGGGTAGTCCTTCCCATCAGGAAAGTAGTATTCTGTGAACTCGACGTGGATGGCAGGCATCTCTGGGGGGAGGTACAGGGACTTCTTGTTACAGGAGATCATCGTCTTCGGGCTTGAGCGACGCTGGTCTGCCGTCGACACCTAAAAACAAACCATAAAAAGTCAAAGTGAACAAAGTTAAACCGAACTCGTGCATGTATAAAGCGGAGAGGGTTTGTTGTAGCGACCTGGTAGATGCTGAAGTCTGCCATCCTGAGAACGACTGAGCTGGACATGAGCTGGGTTTTCGAAGTTTGAGGAGGAGGACTAAAAGAAGTGCTGGAGGATGAAGTGTTTATTTTACCTGGAGGGGAAGGGGACGACATGTAAGGACAAGGAACAAGTGAAAACGGATATATAAACAGGCATCTAAACAGAAACCCATGTTCCTAGAAAAAGGTGTGCATCACCGCACCCAGCTGTGCGCACACACACCGTGGTACCTGGCTCTAGACACCAGCAGCACTGAACTGGAGGCTGTGTGTGTGGGCTCCAGTCTAGCAGACATCCATCTGCCTCCCTAAGCCCTACTCCTCCTTCTCCTTCTCCTGCCCTCTCCTGACTTCCTAGAGGCCCATACACATCGTCCCTAAGGGACACTGGAGGACAGAAAACCCGCAGGGATGACTTGCTGTGGCTTCCATAAAAAAAAAACAAGGCACACCCAAAACAAGTGGAGCTGGCTGGTTTACCGTGCTGCGGGGAGCCGGGGGCCGGGGCCGGGGCTTGCTGGTCTCGGATTGCAGTCTTTAACATTTCCACGTTGGATTTGAACTCATCGAGCAGATTCTTGGCCCAGCCCTCCCTGGCTTTAGTGGCTTCGCTGTAGTGCATCCAGTGGACACAAGTGTCCCCTGAAGGAAGAGAAGGATTTTATAGCTCCATCTTTTTTTCCCTCCTTTCAATCCTTTCATGCCATTAGAAGTTGACCAGACATGTTAGTGGGGAAGGTTACACAAAGAAAGTAGTTCCATTAATGTTAATGTCAGGATTCATACCTGCTCTGTGGAAGGGGTAGTAGTCCAGAGTGATGGAGCTGAAGGAAAGCTGCATCGCTCCGCCTGATATCCTCTTATTGTTAACTGGAAAACAGGAATAATAATCATTAAAGAAAAAAAGAAAGTTCCACTCAACACTTGTTTTAGCTAAATAATTAAAAGAGAAATAACTTCATGTGGGCATCCCTGTGGAAAATTAAACAACATGATTAATTAATACTGAAGATCCCTGAAAGAAAAGATCACGCCCGGACCACATCGGCACGTAAGCCTCCTACTCCTTTGACAGCAATAAGAAACAAAGTTACGCCGCTTGTGTTGCTTTGTTTTCGTTCCAGGTGAGTTACAGAAAAGGGTTTAAGGGTGGGAGAGAGTGCGGCAAATGCAAACGGATTAAGCTATTGTTTTCTGTTTTTCTTTGGTTATAGCCTGTAAAGCATGACATAACAAAGTTCCAGTGAAAGGGGGAGAAACATCAAGCACGTTCCACCACCTGCAGGATAAACACCGGCTTTATATGCAGAAGGTAAATACTCAATAACCGGGTTACATTACGTTAATGTTTAACTTGTGTATCATGGAAATGAAATGTTACAGTTTGCAACATTGTAACAGTATATGACGCGTGTTGGGGCTACAGCAAAACATATTCACCTAACGTTACATTACACAGATGGAAAAACAGAGATCTTAAAGTTTTTTTTATAGAAAGTTTCGGTGTTTAAACATGACTGACTCGGCGTGAGCACGGTGCCTTCTTTTTTTGATGTCAGTGTGCAATGACCTGTAAAAGAAGCCCATTTAATTTCAGATATATGATCTTGTTTCTTTATTTTTGTCTAATTATTTATGTGTCAAACAGAAGCTATTCTGCTACAGGACAGCTGGAAGTCTAGCTGTCTATTATTATTATTAGCTATTTTACTGTTTATTTTCTCCCATGGCATTTATGTGTAAACAACATAGCAGGATAGTCACCTTTTATTAGTTCAGCCAAATGAAAAGTGAAATAAAGGACACAGATCTGTGTATGTGCTACCTTTGTCCTTTGCGTGGATGTCATCACAGATGTGCAGGTCGAGGTGTGTGATCTGGAGGTGATGCGACGTCTCGCACACGTCGTAGGCGCTGAACAGTTTGGCCATGGAAGCGCTCTGGTCGGCGGCTGCGGACGCCTGTTGAGTGCGCACCTGCTGGGCTGAGGGGGGCGGAGATGCCTCCTGGAGAGCACAGAGGATATTTCTAGCTTCGATATCTCCGCATTGCAGATAATAACGACAGGGCTCTTTTTCCTGAACTTCTAATGATGTCACTATTTAGGTTGTTGGGTGGTTTTTGTTTTGTTGCCCGTCAGAAAGGCGGTCATGCAATGCTCAATGCTTCCAGCAGATGGCATGTCAGACCACATCCTGACAAACTGCACAGTCTAGGATTGCTGTGAATCGGAGTGGGTGATGGATGTCTGGATATTTTGTGCATCTAAATGGCAAAAAGGAAGGAATATAACTCAGAGTGAAAGCAATGATGAGACAATGTCACCAGACAGACGCCATATGGTATCAGCAGAGTAATGCTGAGGGGGGCAGACATGTTTTTGAACACAAGGACAAATTATCAGACTGTGACTCCTCCACAGAGAGTGTAATTAGGGCAGGAACTAAGGAAGGGAAGGGGAAGTAGGGAAAGAAATTAACTCCTAACTAGGGTGGGAAGAAAAAGTTGAGTAAAAAAATGAGAATCTGCCTGAAAGCACTGTGTTTTACAGTAAGATGCATACCTGCTCCTCTGTGGCCATGCTCTTCCTCTGCTGTGCAGACTTCTCCATAGCTTCGCTGAGGGACTTGGCGTACTGCACCATAGCTTTGAGCTGGGAGTCGGTTAGCACCCACAGGAGGTCATCCAGGACAAGAATCAGCTTGGAGGCCACCACGTTACAGTCTTTTATCTGCATGAGGTAGAGCCGCAGCTATAAACACACAACATGCAGCTGGAGGCAACATGACCGCGGCCGCTTATCTTAGATAAAACGTTGGAGGGCAATTTGTGCTGAACTCTACAGATATTACCCAGCACTGGTCGGGCGTTGTAAAAATCTAATCCGATAA